>JANAVB010015600.1:30759373-30809373 GCA_029216955.1 Iris pallida
AGGGTTTGAGTAGAGGTGGTTTTGGTAAGGTCTTGTAGGGTTTTGTGGTCCAAACCCAAAGATATATATGAATAGGTCTCAAAAGATTTAATGGTTTCTTATTTAGGAAAGTCAACCTTTGGTATATGCATCCGTAGATTTAAACCTACAATAGCTATACAATAATTGATAAAAATCAACCTAAAATAATCCTATTAGGTTATGGTAACCTACAACAGGCTCTACCAATTCTAGTTGGGTTAGTTTCACGTCGGGGTAGCTAGTTTGGTTATGACAACCTGAAAATACGTCTTTTGTGACTTTTGTGTATAAGTAGCACATAGAAACTCAATTGAGTGGTTTTGCGGGTAGGAGGGTTAGGGTTTGAGTAGAGGTGGTTTTGGTAAGGTATTGTAGGGTTTTGTGGTCCAAACCCAAAGATATATATGAATAGGTCTCAAAAGATTTAATGGTTTCTTATTTAGGAAAGTCAACCTTTGGTATATGCATCCGTAGATTTAAACCTACAATAGCTATACAATAATTGATAAAAATCAACCTAAAATAATCCTATTAGGTTATGGTAACCTACAACAGGCTCTACCAATTCTAGTTGGGTTAGTTTCACGTCGGGGTAGCTAGTTTGGTTCTGACAACCCGAAAATGCGTCTTTGTGACTTTTGTGTATAAGTAGCACATAGAAACTCAATTGAATGGGATACTAGGGGTATGTGTGTAGTTGGCCCAGAGGATCATAAACATATATTTGGCCGAAAGGTTTGAGTCGAGATTGGGTCTCCAATTTCAATTGGAAATGACATCTGTATTATGGTACGTAGGTGATAGTATTGGCCTTTTGACCCAAAAGTTGTACAAAAAAATAGAGTATAAGGGGACATATTTGAGTGGGACATGGTATTCCTAAATGAAGGTGAACTCATTTAGATCACACATATAAAATTTGTTTTGAGAAATTGACAATTGTTGTACTTCTAAAATTAAAGCTACGATAAAGGGTATTACTAGTCAAAATTGAAAGTGGAAATATATATATATATATATATATATATATATATATATATATATATATATATATATATATATAATAATAATAATAATAAATAATAAATTAAAATAAATAAAATAAATATCCAAAATTCATAGAGCTTACACTTGTATGCACATGTAGAATTCTCACGCACCTTATGTCTTCACCTAGTAATTTTGTTGAGTGTCCTACCATAGCATGTAAAGTCCGTCATGCTGGGAGGCAGCAAAACACTAAAAATTTGAAATATGTTGTTTCTGACACATATCAAATACATTTTGGACACTCCAAAATACAATATAATAAATCATATGAATAGTGTAAGTAGTTTCTTTTTTTGTATGTTGGTCCAGTCCAGACCCGGCCTGAACCGAAGCCTACTGCGCCGTTGGTCACATGTCAGACTAGGCTTAGATTTTCACCCTTAGGGCCGGTCCGCTCTTGTCCGCTATATTGAATGGTCCTGTACGGCCCGACCCAGGCCCGACCAACACAAATTTGGGTCGGGTCGGCCCAACCCACTTGACAGCTCTAACTGGGAAGAACCATACTCATTTCATATTTTGGGGCCACATCATAATCCAACCGGTCTAAGGGACTCTAACCCAAATTATGGAAAATAATTCTGATTCGAACAACTGATGAACCAACACCGACCAACCCGCTAACAAAAGTAACAATCAACAGTCTAGGGTCAAAGTTTATCTAGCAAGATCATTTTTCATGAAGCTATATCCAACAAAATTATTCTTGGCTACAATATATTTAACAAAATCAATCCAAATGACTTAGTCAAATTCATAAACCCATATAGCAAAGTTAACCAATCCAAATTGTAAATCTTAATTAGCCATTTCAGAAATCCATCCATATAATCTTATTCACTGTTCAATTTTAATGCATATTCGATTTTTATGCCTCTAATTTATCTGTACGGTCCAATCAACTTAAAATCTATCAAATAGTGAAAGGTATTCCCGCAGTCATCAACTGTGCTACTTTACAAATCCATTCCAGTCAATTATAGGTTGACTTAGCAATTCCCATAACTATCAACTTTATTTGCATGACATCGACAAAAGATATCACAAGGAAATTCTATATATACTCTAAATCGGTTTAAACTAAAATCCAATCATACCATGCTTAGGGTTACCTAAACAAGCTATAGGTAACTCCAATACTACCAATTAATCCATCTAGTCTATACAGCTAGAATCCAACAAGATAATATAATTCAACGAGTAACAAAGCTACACAATCATCATCCATCCAGCCCGAATATTTAAGGGTCTACATTTGTCTATTTTGGTACACCTCAATTCCATAAATCATATATAAATAGAGAAATATCCAATACACTAAACTCAATTTTGTTCAACCAATGCTACCCACCGAACTAAGCACAAAAGCAACCATTTCGTACCTAAGGTCAAATTAGTTATAGACTATCTATCTTAGGTCAAAAAGTAAAAAAAAAATTCAAATCCCTAGGATCATTTATAAATATTCCAAATAAACTCCAATTTGTCAAACCAATTCATTTAAAATTTAATTCAAAACTCTTATTCGACCAAATAGAGCCACAATTCAATACATAATCCACATTGATTTTCCAAGCCAAGACATCCATTCTACAAATTCAAATTCTTATTCAACATACTCTTAGTCTGTCTAGACTTTGTTTCTTGACCAATCGAACCAACTCAACAAGGGACATTTGAAATAGTATCTAACGAAAGCATAACTCTCAATTAAGACCATTGGTACTACCTTGTCTACCACTAATAGGATTACCACAATATCAAAATTTGAAGCATATACCATTAAAAAAGATACTTATCACACAATACTCATTCCTTTTGTACTGATCTCACATATTCTAAACTATCCTTCAAGTGGTGGCCCTGCCGACCACAGATATAACATCAACTTTCTCAAAGTCTGAAATATGACCAAGCCAAATACCTGAATAAACTTAAAATCTCTCTTGATCCCATATGTTGAAGTTTAGGCACACTTCCTTCTTATTATAATATTATTCACTACTCGTTACAATTCATCCACTAGCCTTTTGTTGATCATCCAATTTTCGAATTATTCTTTACACAACATCTTGTCATACTGTTGCCTCGAATCATTTGTTGTTGTTCTTCGATGCCATCGCTATTCAATAAAATACACATTTGCATCATAACATATATAGACTTACTATATGGAACTCTTCGTAGAACATCAAGGAGGGTCAAGTGACTTTCGATCACAAAAGAAACTTAGGATTGAAAAGAATCAAACAAGGGTCCAAGAAAAATAGCTTGGCTCTGACATAATTACATCATGCCCCAATTCCACATAATCGATAAATCGTCATAGGATGTAATGTCGTACCAATATGAATTTCACTTGCACAAGGCATGGATGTGCACAATTGATAAATAATCTCAAAAATAATATCATTGCAGCAAAAATAATATCATTGCAAATAAGCAGACATACTGAATCACAAAATTTACAACGAAATACATACGACTCTCGATATTGCATGAAAATGTCAAACTTGGCTTACAAAATGCAATCTTCGGTCCACCTTACAATTTTCATGTTCAAAGTCACGCATTCAAAGTACCATCCAAGTTCAATGAATAAAATATTATTTTAACAACGATTATAAAAATATAAAAATATTTTTTTGATATCTTTCATAATTACCATTTATATACAACATTTTCATAAAATATAATATTGTGGTGGTCATGAGAAATCTTTTTTTTTTTGCGATGTCCGTCGTAACACAAGAGAATTTGTGCAAGCTGTAGGGTTGGCAATGGGGCGGGTAGGGGTGGGGGACCATATCCCCCATCCCCATCCCCAAGTAGTGTTTAAATCCCCATCCCCGTCCCCATTCCCCGTCGGATTTTATTTTTTACCCCCATCCCCGTTAAACAATACATTCTCCGTCCCCGTCCCTGCCCCCTTAGCACTTTCGGGGCCGAATTTTCTCATCTCCGTCTCTCGTTCGATTAACAAATTTTCATATACATTATATAAGTTTAAAAAATTATTTTCATTCAAAAAAACTACATGGCATATTAATAATGGTTTTCATAAAATAAATATATATATTACTAGTTAGATCAAAAGAACATACCATTTCCAAAGGGTTGCACATATGGATATGGATATAAGTAATCGGGGTCGGAGATTTATCGGGGCGGGGAGTACTATACCCATACCCGTCCCCGAATCCGATCGGAAATTTTTTTAATCCCCATCCCCGTTCCCATTCCCGTTTCTAAATTTCCAAACCCGTACCCAAAAATCGGGTCCCCGACGGGTTCGAGGGGATATTGCCATCCCTAGCAAGCTGCGTTACATGCCTTTTGGGCTCACTGTCTCCAATTTTTACACACACATCCACACTTCCCCTGCGGTTCGATTCCGAGACCGTCCACCTAGCCAGAGAGGTTATACCTCTTCTCGCTGACCACAAGAGTCAGCTTAGTTTGGTTTTTTTTTTTTTTTTTGGTTTAACTAAAAGATTTAGTAACCAACCATCAATTTACCAAAAATAAAATAAAATCATAAATGGGTATGCATGGGACCCACCAATTTTTTTAAAGTATTTTCCTGATCTGGTACAGAATATTAGCACCGTATCCATTCCATTGGGGTTTTGTTTGATTGAGATTGGATACTAGAAGTATGGAGAAGGTGTTTATTATTTGTTGTTTCTAATATTTCCATTCTCTCTCTTTCTCTGATCTTTGTGTTGTGGTGGTGGTGGGATGGATGTTATAGCCAACTATTGAGCTTTCTTCCTTCCCAGGCCAAAACCTAAGGTAACTCTCATCCCTCCCACCCCCTTTCTTTCTCTTTCTGTCAGATCTCTCCTCTTCATATCAACAGCAAAATCCCTTGAATTTCTATAGGAATATAACTAAAAATAGGAAAGAAAACCCTAACTACTGACCTCCAGTTTGTGGGTTTCCTGGTCTGGGGGTTCTTGGAAACCTGGGGCACTCCCTGTTTTCTTCCTTTTCTTGATCATGTCCATTTTTTCTTCTTCCTGAGATCTGGGGATGTGGTTTTTTTTTTTTTTTTTATGAGTTGCATCTTTGATATAATTTGGGGGGCATATAATGTTTGGGCACTGAGTTGCTATTTTTTGGTGGGGGGTGGGGGGGTGGGGGGGGGGGGGGGGGGGGGGGGGTGGGAAGGGATTGGGTTGGGGGGGGGGGGGGGGGGGGGATGTGGGGAGGTGATCTGTGTTTGGTTTGGGGATAGGTCTTGGTAATGTCAGTAGGAGTTGAAATTTTTTTTGTTTTTTGGGTGTTGGGATGGGGTGGGGGGTGATCTGTGTTTGGTTTGGGGATAGGTCTTGGTAATGTCAGTAGGAGTTGAACCGGTAAATGTTTCTTGAAGTAGGTTTCTATTGCTGGTGTATCGTAGATCATGTTTTCTGTGTACCCTTGCAGCATTTATACGATTATTTTGTTTTCCGCAAGGCATGGTTTGCTTGTGTTTATACTTGTAGTGTCAACTGGTTCGGAACTTACTGTTGATTATCTGACCCCTATTGGAAATGCTTATGAATGGAGAGTTAGGTTACTGAACCCGTATCGTAGATGCAGAAGGGAACTGGTGCAATGCAAGGAAAGATAAAGAGTTTCTCCTTCCAGTGTGACGAAATCTAGCTCTAATAATGTCTTTTATCAACTTCACCGGCAAGGGACCAGAAGAATTTTCTTAATGTAAAACGTGCGGTCGAAGTCCAGCTTCTTTACAATTCACATGTTTTATTTTTCGGGTTGGGATAAGCCTTAATGGTTCACATGGATGGAAGCCATGAAGCTCTTGAAAGTTTGAGATATTTCTGTTGGAGTAAAAATTAGGAGATCTAGATTGCTCTATGATCATAATGTTGACTTGGGATGTATGGGATTGGGAGGGCTGGAGTACTACGAGTGTGCACAATATTTTGATTCGGAGAAATGAGATTGAGAATTGAAAAGGGGATGAGGTTGGGATATTTTATTTAGTCCATAACTGATAACCCGTATTTTAGTGAACACATTGCTGATAATTTCTTCTGCTCTGGTGAACACTGATGCGCGCTGAAAGGAAAATGCATTTTAGTTTATTGTTTGGAAGATCTGAAAAGGAATGGGGAGAAATGCACTCCGTACTGTTGTAATCTATTGGAGATCTGAAAGTGGCAATGTTTTGACCCGATTTGCATGTGTTTTTTGTTGGTGGTTTGACTTTCGTTAATTTATGATGGTAGAATGTGATTAAATCGATGGATCACATTTGGTTCTGTTTCATAATTGAGGTTTGTAATTGACGTGACAAGGTCGGATGTATTGAGCTTAATTTTAGAGGTTCATATGGAGCTGAACTTGGTGGGTTACATGCTACAATGTCTGACCTCTCGAGATATATAAATTATATTTCTTCATAAAGGAGTCTTCTGAAGTTGAGGTAGAACTAATCATTGTTATTGACTTACTAGACTGTGAGTTAATTATTTCAAATACTTTTTGATACTCTAAACATTGTGTTGGTCTGTTTTGAACAATAAACTTTTGCTGGGCAACACTTGGCAAGATGTTGCTATACCAAGGGTTCTTCAGCTCAAAAATAGCCCCCACATTCCCAAAATGGATGATGTTGTCAATGTAAAGACAAATAAGAATTTGACCTTCTTTGGCTTTCTTTACAACATTGAACAATAGTGTTCTAAAAGTCCATTTAGTCAGCAATTGTCGAATTAAGTGGTTGGTTGATTAAGTAGTTGTTCTAGGTGGCTGTATAGTTGTGATTAGTCGGTTGCGTAAACTGATTAAGTAACCTGGCGTAGACCGAAGTTGATTAGTGTGACAGCAAATTTTAGACATGCTTATACTCCAATACCCCAGTAATGTGTTGAATCCACATGCCATGTGTCCTATGTTTACGACAATCTAGTTAAGTCATCTTATAGATATAGCAGATATTGAAACTTTTCATGTCGTGAGTAGAAGATAAAATTGTTCATCATTGATGGTGATCATGGTTAATCATTATTTATGGACATACTTTTTCTTAGTTACAAATGAGATGGAAACAATTATTGTTTCCATAATTTGATGAACTAAATAGAATGTTCTTTTTAAGGAATCCAAGTTTTAGGTCTACCTCTAATTATACGAGCTTCTCTAACTTATGGCCTATTACTCCTAACTAGTGCATCTGTTGATATCCGTTCCACGTGTCCCAGACCCTTAAATGATTTTCTCCCATCTTGTCTTCAATTGGCACCACTATTTCCCGCTAATACACTCATGTCTTTTGACTCTTGTCTTTGAGGTTCAATGGAATACACATCATCCATCTAGCATTCTCATTTTACCTGCACTAGTTTTCTGGGCACTCTCTTAGATCTTTCAAACGACTTATTTACATGGCATTATTGAGAAACACAAACATCGGTTACTTTTGACACTTCCCTTTGAGTAATCCTATTTTATCTAGCATCTTGCCTCGAAAGGCCTGTTAATGCAATATAGTTTTCCCAAATAAATTATGTAAGTGATGTGAATCTTCCTCATTTACCGACGTGTTCGGGTGAGAAATATCTTCAGGACTCACTCCTTGATATAAATGATCGCAAACAAAGAAATGTTGAGTGCTACACGAGAATCTTGATCTTAGCAATGATTAGGAAGTGTACTTCCTGGTGAACTTCTAACCATAGATTGCGGTGTCGACCGATACCGATACGGTTTGGCATGTCCTGATTCGATACCAACCGCTATCAATACCGATGTTGGGGGTCTCTTTCCCAGTCAGTTCGGCAAAAAAAAAATTGAACGAAAAAGACCAACCAACAAGGATGTAAAAGCATAGTAAGGTTGTAAAAACATGTAAATCAAGAAAAAATATTTATCACACCCAATCAGCATGGTTGACTATTATTTTATTCATTTTCAAAAGTACTAAGAAACAATACCAGAAAATACTTATAATTATGTCTAAATATATAAAATATTTTTTGTAAGTTGATAATAATTATTTGTTTTCCGATACCAAAAAATCCGATACTCCAATCCAAAACTGCCGATACCAATACTCATAGGAAGGGTTCGATTCCGATATCGATACTGCGAACCTTGCTTTTAACCATAAGAGGATTTCCTGTAAAGTATACTGCAAAATTCTACCAAGGGAAAAAAAGGTTATAAGAAAAGAATGATTTAAAGGCTCTTAATTGTGAATCATGCAACAACAGTTCTGAGTGTTTGCTTCTTCAAAGTTGAAGATCCCAATAAATGTTTGTTACAAAATACTCTTTGATCTTTTGGTATATGACTTGTATGCAAAATTGCAAACTTGTTATGTTTCCGTCATGTTTTATGTACAAGTTTTGTCTGTGAATGATTTAATCTGCAGTATGCTTCTGCTGCTTTTCTATTTGATCTTTTAAGCTTTTTAATAATTATACTGATTAGATGAGGGTTAAGATACATATGTGATGCAGGTTTCAAAGACTTCACTCATGGCGATGAAGTCCTACAGGTATCACGCAGAGTTGCTGGTCAAGGACTACTTGCTAGCAGATCCAATTGTTCCGTACACTTCGGTGCTTTGTGGCATTTTCATGTGCAAGATGGTATGTCTCATATTGCTCGTTTGTTTTTAGTGCAAAAATTACTTTATAATGCATCCTTTGATTGGAAATATAGAAACATTATGTAGAAAGGCAAAGTAACTTGGGGAAGAATACCAACTTCGACAGGAAAAGTTGTTCTATTAATTTTTTTTAATGTCAGTCTGAAGCTAAAAATTATTTGTTATAGAAACTTCCAATGGGAAACACAATGCAGATTACGAGGATATTAGGAGCACCTGAATGGTACACTTGAGCACCCATAAGTTACATTGAAGTAGTAAGTTTATTATATGGAGAAGTTGCCTTTAGTCATCTGCAATCTATGTTGCATGGACAGGGATCCTGTACGACACTGTAAGGACATGACACCTATTTTGGTATGGGTCTAATGTATTTTGGAGTGTCTGTGGACTGTCCGATGTGTCGGTGGAGTGTCCGATACATCTCCGACACGACACAGCCACAATTTTTGAGTATCCGTGCTTCCTTGTCTGCAATATTATGGTACCAGAAATTTCTTCATGTTAGGCATCCTTTCTTGATCTTCCACAAACTAGTGGCTGAATAGAGAGATTGATTCCTTATTCGGGTTAAAGATCGTCATGAGCAAAGACATTACATTCGATTCTGTTAGCCAACATTGTGATTTTTTTTTTCATTTTGCGTAAACAACCAAATAACCTTGTTTGTGGGTTTAGAGTTATTTAACAGTTTGTACTATGAACTTGTTTCTTAACAGTTCCTTTCATAAGGCTGTATTTGGAGAGAGAAAGAAATTGAAGGGCAAATAGGTTTAACAGTCTTTACGAGTACGGTTGTAAAATTTGACTCGAAATGATGGTCAATCGTAAACTATTTGTAAAATGATGTCTATAGTTTTTATATGATAAAATATTAGTATAACTAGGTAAAGTAGGCATGATAGAAGGCAAATTTATATCAAATGGCTCTTTTATACACTATCAATGACTTCCATACTGAATTTGTAGTGTTAACATGTTGCCTTTTCCTCCCAGAGGACCCAGACAAATCGAGGCTCTGGCTTTTTGGCACATATTACTAGATGTTGAGTGAAATCTTCATTTCTGTTTGGGAGGTGGACCTAATTTAGTTGTTCAAGTCTGCAGAAGCATTTAACTAATACTAGGCTATTTGGGACCTTTGTGAGAGAGTTAGAGTGTAGGAAGACTTCATTCTTGACGAGTTACCTTGTACACCCACTCTTTATTGGTCAACCTTTATCTGTTTATCTCATCAGCCTCTTTTCTTGCTCCTTCTGTCATCATGTTTTGCTGCTTTCTTTGTTGTCCTGTTTTTCTACTCTGAGGAATTGACTTTAGAATCAGAAATTATTATGGCAAGTCTGATGCTTTCCTGCACCATCTAGATTATATTGCCTTGTCACTTAGGCATGACTTCCTTTTCTTCTCCCTTGTTTGGCCACCTATTTGAAAGTTCTCTTTGTCAGGATTTCTTTTAGTTGTTTTATGTGTGTTCAGATATGTCCATTACATATCATTTACTTAATTTTTAATGTACCGGTTTCTCTTACCAAAGAGTGAGGAAGTGCTCTTATTAAGAGCAATTTGCTACAGGAGTCCGGCAGCTGTTTTTGTGCATTACCAAGCAATTAATTTAAGTTATGTTCGAACAAGTTGCATACAAGCATATGATCTTTAGAAAAAACTTACGGCGGTCAGTAATTCCTTTGCAGTGTTTTTAAATCCAATAAACTGAGTCTTAACTTTAGGGTATTTTGCATTGAAATCCCAATGTTGTGTTGTACTTACAAGCACTAACATTTCCATTTTTCATGATTACTCAATGAGAGATTGATAAAGGATGTCATACATAAATTAAAACATGATGGTTGAAATGGAGGAGCGCTTTTGGTTACTTTGTGATCGCAAGATACCTTTGAGGTTGAAAGAAAAGTTGTACAAGATTGTAATAAAACCAGCCATGTTTTATGGTTTGAAGTGTTGGGTAATTAAGAAACATGTCCATAAAGTTAGTATAGCCGAGATGAGGATGTTAAGATGGATGAACGATTATACATTAAATGATGTGATAAAAAATGAGTGTATCCATGGAAAGTTAGAGGTGGCGTTATAGTTGTGAAAAGCGCACCTTAGGAGCAAGGTCGCTAGGCTCATCCCTCAACGCCTCAGTATAGGTGGAGCGAGGCTCCCTTCGTGATGCTTAGGCCTCTCAAGGCCTCTTGACGAGGCTCAAGCCCATTCGAGGTGCGTCTAATACATATTCTACTTTTTTTAACTAGCATAAGTACTTAAATGCAATCTTCCTTTTAATTTGGATTCTTGGTACCGCTATCAGAGTGATAGTATGATATTTTCTATTGTTCATGTGACAAAACAATAAAATTTAAATTAGTTATATTATTGTGTAAAGAAGAAAACAATAAATCATCAATAATTTAATTCATTTACTTGCAAGTAATGCATATTACATATTTATAGGCAGTATAAATAAACTATGGATATTACATATATAGGCTTTATAAATAAAATATACATAATGAATAAGTGTGTGATTCACCTTCATGAGGTTCGTACTTTCGCCTTGCGTATCACGCTTCAGTCTTGAACATACTTTGCTTGGCGGTGTGTCCTGCACTTTCAATTACTATGGGTGACGCCAATTGAGGATAAGATGAGGAAAAATCGTCTTATGTGATTTGATCATGTGCTACACAGACCAATAGATTACACATGTAAGGAGGAGCGGATAATATAGTAGTTAATGGAGCTGTTAGGGCTAGAGGTAGACCTAGACGAATATGGTTTGAAGTGTTAAAGGACGACTTTTGTTAGTGTTACCCAGAACATTGTCCTTAACATAGCCGAATGGAAGAAGATGCAAACAGACGGCCCCAAAATTTGGATAAAGGTTTTTGTTGTTGTTGTTGTACTCATGATTTGCAACTAACTGACAATTCCATTTTCATATAATTACTCATGATTTGCAAATAATTTTCAAGTAAGTACTTTTGTGGCTTTCGAGTTCATTAGTATAACATGCCTCCATATATTTGCTAAATCCTATCTAGTGATGCATTTGATTTAACCATATTCCTTATATTTCATCTGTTTGCAACTTCACATCATTTTTTAAATCCTAATGACAAAGAGTAATCTCTCAACATGATACTTTTATAAAATTACTCATGTTTCTTGTTATTAACCAAAGACATCTCTCTTTAGTTGTTTATCTTTGGAAAAAAAACATTGTTACTCAAGAGATACTCTAGTGTACAATAATATAATGGTGTTGTTTAGCACTGTCCATTAGCATGAGTTTTCATACTACTAAGAACCTGCAATCTCTTACATGTGAGTTAGAATAAAAAAAATACTTTATAGAAGATTATACAGAGTTTTATACTAGAATTTACTATGAGAAGGTGCTAGATAATTGTGTAGAAGCATTAGGAGACATAAAAGTTTAATTATATGCTGCTAGATTATTATGGAGAAGCATTATGCTATGAAATTATTAATGCATGAATTAAGTTACTTTTATATCTTTACTAGCAGGTGATAAGAGATAATACAAGCTCGTGGTTG
Organism: Iris pallida; assembly: GCA_029216955.1. Taxonomy (NCBI): domain Eukaryota; kingdom Viridiplantae; phylum Streptophyta; class Magnoliopsida; order Asparagales; family Iridaceae; genus Iris; species Iris pallida. The sequence goes on from JANAVB010015600.1 coordinate 30,771,639, forward strand.
GTGATGTGAATGTTTTAAGGAAGAGAAACCTTGTTGTGGTTTGGACATGCACAGACCAGGAGATGCTCCGGTGAGGAGGAACAATAAGCCAGTAGTTGAAGGAGCCGCTAGGACTAGAGGTAGGCCTAAATGAAGATGATTTGAAGTTGTAAAGAAGGATATAGTTTTGTTAGTGTTACAGTGGAGATGGCCTTTAACAGAGCTGAATGTAAGAAAAGGATCCAAACAACCAAATAACTCCAAAAAATTTAGGTATAGACTTTATTATTGTCGTTGTTGTAGAAACCTTTGTGAATGATTATTTGTTTTGGCTTGGAGCAAGTAGTATCATACCTAATGCTTCTTAAGAAAAAAGGTTCATTGTCTAGCATGTGATGTGTATACAAAAGGTCAACAAGAAACTTATTTTACACATGGAGCTAAAAAGTTACTCTAGAGATGGATAGGGAGGCTAGATGCAAGAATGAAATCGGTGAAAGTATCATTTGCATATATGCCAAATGTCATGGAGAGAATTGTTATTATTGTAACTATTATTTTAGTAATATAATTATAGAAATAAGAAAATCTGTTTCTAGTCTGTTGTATGAAGCAAGGATGGACGGTATTGTCATGGACTCATGGGTATGAAAGAGAGTTTGTTCTCCATTGGTGTGAGAAAGTGCAATAGAGAAAATCCCTTGGGTACTTCTCCCCTCAAATCCAATTCCTTTGTCTGATTCTTATCATTTGATTTCTTCTTGAAAACCCTTAATAGTTGACATCCATGCTATTTCTAAATGTTGTTATCAATACGTTTATAAGTTTTAGTTCTTACGGCTTCTAACATTTTGCAACCTGTTAATTTGCTTATTTTGCGCAGGCGTATGACCTTACCCAGTTAATCAGTTCTTGCAACTTCAAAGCCTATTCTTCCCTAACAAAGATTCAACGTATTGAGTGGAACAATAGGTAAGAATACAGTGGGTTCTCAACTTATTTATTCGTTTTGAGTTGCTATTGATATATATCAACTTTTTTCTGCAGGGGTATGTCCAGTGCCCATGCTTTCTTTATCACGACTATGGCGCTTTATCTAGTGTTCTTTTCAGATCTATATTCTGATCAGCATGAGGGGCTAGTTACATTTCGCAGTTCAAATCTCTCTACTTTTACATTGGGGGTAGGAAACTCTATTTACTGAAGTATCACGTCTGTTTCCTAGATTTGTATATTCGTATTATATTATAATTCCCTTGTATGCCATTAATGGACTATATAACAGGTATCAGTTGGCTATTTCATCACGGACCTGGCAATGATATTTTGGTTATATCCTCTGATTGGTGGAATGGAGTATGTAAGTATTCTAGCTGCGAACTTTATGTTTTATCATGTGTTAGTTGCTAATGGAAGTAACAAATAAATAACCAACACATGAGATTTTTATGAGAGGTATATCAGTTCTGGAAGCTCATATGTCTAATTCCATTCTAGTCTGGTCATTGTAATTGCATCCATTACTATTGATAATTATCCAGCTAGAAATTGAGTTTGAAATTTCAATATGTCGCCTCACGTTGTAGTGATCTCTTTCAGGTTTTCCATCATTTGCTCTCTCTGTGTGCGATAGCTTATGCCATGCTGACTGGTGAAGGACAGCTATACACTTACATGGTGCTCATCTCTGAGGCGACCACTCCTGGTGTTAATCTGAGATGGTAATGTATTTTTTACTGAAAAGTTTCAGTTAGGTACAAAAATTCCTGCATTGTAATAAGCTCCCTAATGTCTAACTTCTTTATAAAGGTTTCTTGATACGGCGGGAATGAAAAGATCCAATGCATACCTTGTTAATGGTATCGTGATGTTCATCGCGTGGCTGGTATGTATAGATGTTCCGCTTATGTATTTAGCAAGGTTTAAAGTATCGGCCGATACCGATACGTATCGGCCGTATCGGATCGGTTTTGGCCCCTGCCGATCCGATACTCACAGAAAAAATCGGTATCGGCCGAAACTGGTACAAAAATGTCTGTATCGGTCTGTATCGGCCGATACGGGACCGATACGGACCGATACGGGACCGATATTCAAAAAAAAGTAGAAATCGAGTCCCAAAAAAATCAAATCCAACAGAGATCAACAATATAGATAGAAATTGAGTCCCAAAAACATCAAATCCAACAGAGATAGATCAATAATAGAGATTCGTATTCGAAGTAGTAGACAAAAAAAAATTTATAAATAGATGCAACTCTTCTACAGACATGCACAAAAAAAAATTATTCAAAAAAAATTCTCAAGAACTTACCTTAATCTCTTTGCTTCGCCGCTCGGCTCATCCGCGGTGGAGAGACTCTTCGGGGAGTCGGCTCATCCGCGGGGGAGGGCCCCTCCTCCTCAGGAGGGGAAAAAAGGGAGCAGCAGCTTTTTCTTAGGGTTGAAAATTAGAACTCTCTGTTCTCTCTCCTCTCAAAACACATTTATATGTTAGGTTGGGTCGGTGGGGTTTAAGTTATTAAAAAAAAAAAAAAAAAACAAACACGTGGGCTTGGCTTGAACCCGTGACCGCCAACCCACAGTTTTCCAGAGACTTCTGCTTCATCCTTCTGACCATAGAGTCAACTTAAATCCTATGTTTTCTATTGGCATGTCTATTTATTTATAGAGTGACTTGCTTCTTTTTTTACTAACTATATTATTGCCTATGGTTGCTAACTATATTATTGTATTTAATTATATTGTATATAAATATAAATATACACTAACTTATAGACTATTGTATCTAACAATATTTGTTATTGTACGTATAGACATATACTATATCTAACTATATTAATTATAGTTTATTATAGTTTATCTACTATTTATTATTGTATGTAACATTTTATTGGAATTCTCTCTCCTCTCTTTGTTATTGTTAAGTTTTTCATTTTATATAACTATATTAGAGTAATTTTATTGGAATTCTCTCTCCTCTCTCTACCGATACGTATCGAATGATTCCAGCATTGAATGATTACATCATACAATAATATTGCACTTATAAAAAACGTTACATACAACAATAAAAAATGTTAGACAAATTCATTGGAATAAAATTTATATTTTTTCTTATTGTATGTAACATTTTTTTATTGTATGTAGAATTTTTTAAGTGCAATATTATTATATACCGAGGTAAGCCAATCAGCAATGGCTACTATTGTTTCATTAAATTATAATACATAACAATACAAAAAGTACTTAAATAATGCATAAATATGTAAACTATTTTTTTTAAAAATATTTACTAATTTAATAACAATTATTTAATATTGCCGATACTGCCGATACAAAAAAATCCGATACTCCGATCCGATACCGCCGATACTGCCGATACTGCCGATACCGGTACTCATACAAAACGTCCGATACCGATACCGATACCGATACTTTGAACCTTGGTATTTAGTAGGAACATATGTGTAATCAGAGAATCACCAGTAGCATACTTCTTTGAATATTCTATCATGTCTTGTGAACGTTGACAAAACTTTTAACAATCCTAAACAATCTATAGTCTTCGCCAAGGATTGAATTATTCGCTTAGACATCCTTTGTTCTTGCCTCTAGTGTTCCTTACTGATTGTGAGTCTAGATCCATAGAAGAAAAATTGTAGAAATCATCATTACAAGATGCTGCATGAACTATTCTAGAAACTTAAAAGTTCAACTCAACCATCAGCAAACTCCATTTATCCAACCTTTCGTCAATGTATGTCATAGTTTTATTCTGGCTAATTTACATGTAACTACAACTTGTTATTTGATGCAGGTGGCGAGAATTCTTTTGTTTATGTACTGCTTTTACCACATCTACATGCACTATGAGAAGGTACTTGCTTCGTCCCTCCAGTCGAGGAAAATGATATCATTTTGAAATATGTGTTTGTTTACCCATCTCAATAATTCTCTTCATATACCCATCTCACAGATCACACAGATGCATACCTTTGGTTACCTATTGGTGATGGTGGTTCCCGTGGTGCTGGCTGCCATGAACATGATGTGGTTCGGGAAGATTTTGAAGGGACTCAGGAAACAATTGGCAAAGAGGCAATGAAGAGGGGTGGGGGGCAAATTTTGGAAGCCATTTTTACTGTGGTTACCCCATGCTATATTCAGTACATCCTTCGTGTATAGATCAATTAACAATTTATCCCAAATTTGGGATAGGAAAGGAAAAATCTGGCAAAGGGGTGGGAGAGTATAGGATTGCATCGTCTTTTTGTTCATGTGGTGCCCATTTTATTTGTATGTGAATATATATTGTTGGTATGCTTGCCAATGGTTTTCTCCCTCTAGAACTTTTTCTGGTATTAGAATGTTTGCTCGTTTCCCTTGTGATGGACCAGGAAGACGGGGGACATGTCAAGTATATGTGTGGGATCATGTTTTCTGAGGAGTTGCGTATAGGTCTCATTCTTTAATTTTTCAGACGTCATGAATTAACTCGGCAAATTGGCGACATTCAACATTCAAGTTGAAGTAGGAAAACAAGAGCTCACAACCATGTCACGAGGCGAGAGGGGGACATTTCAAGTATCTGCAATGGTAATTTTCTTGTTAGCTTCAACAATTGTGGTTAGTGATAACTGTTTTCGATTTTTGGGGATCGGCGATAAATACCGGAACCAACAACCAGTCTAGTCAATGTTTGGGATCCATATAGCTCATGGTGTGATTGGGCTGGGCTGGATCTAGTGTTGACCAGGTTTGATCGGGGCTGAGCTAAGCTTGGATCGGAAGAGAGCTGGGCCAGGCCGGATTTTTTTTTTAATGCAAACTCTAAACCCAGTTTGGACTAGACCCGGGTAGCTTCGGGCCGGGGTCCGGATGGGCCTGCGGGCTGTACAATTTAAAAAAAATTTAGATATTAAAGTTATGTATTTATACTATTTTTGTGTTTTTAACACAAAAATAAGTTGGTCTAGCATTTAGCTGGAGAACTTAGGAAGTATATAGGAGGTCCTGGATTCATAAAACACCCAATCTCCTTACAAAATATTTTTTTGATACATAAATATATCGAATTTTTATCGGGCTCATAGTTGGACTGGGTCGGGCCGTGCGGGCCTGAAAAAAGCAAATCCAGCCCGCATCAGATAGTAAGTACGGGCCGGGCCTACGGGCCTAAAATTAAAATCCAGCCTGGACCCGCTATACTATTGGGCCGCGCCGTTGACAGGGTCCGGGCCGACCCAAATCGACACTGACCGGGCCGATTCAGGGCGGATTTCGACCGCTCGGCCCAATTCACACCTTGATCCATAGCCAACCTTACGGCCTCGGCAGAGATCTTTAGAAATTTTTGGTATATGATGATAAATTAATATGTATACAGCTTTACTTGCAAGTTATCAGTAGCACCTTCATTTTGTATCCCGCCAAAACATGTCGTTGACTTTCTGAATCTAGACTAGTAAAAACAAAGGTAAAAGTGGGTTGCAATTTCACTTTGGGTTGTTTCGTTCGGTGAAGTGAAGCGAAGTAAAAGATCTGAAAGTGGAGTGTTTGCGTATGCATTGCGCATGTGCATCATGCGTACGCATATTTTATTACTTTCTTTGTTTGGATGCTTTGTAAGTGGAGGTTAGAAGTTGAAAATCATAAAGTTTGATATTTGATGATTGAGTAGTGCTATTCGTACCTCCAAATTGTCCCTCCAATACATCACTCCTTATGTGGCAGCTGACGTGGCATGTTAAATAATATTATGTGTCATCTGACATCACCGATGACATGACAAATTTTAACCCAAAAAGTTAATTACCCAATTTTGTCCATATTAATTTAATGTTAATATTAATTTAATGTTAATTTAATGTTAATATTAATATTAATTAATGTTAATGTTAATGTTAATATTATTATTATTATTAATGTTAACAATAATATTAATTTTAATGTTAATGTTAACATTAATTTTAATTTTAATGTTAATTTTAATTTGAATTTTAAATTTTGTCAGTTCAGCAGCCACATCAACATATCACGTCAGCTGCCACGTAAGAAGGGACGGTTTGGAGGTACAATTTGGAGGTACAAATAGTATTATTAATCTGTGTAGTTTTCTCCAACTCCACCTTGAGAAGAGAGCTCGTATACCCGTGTATACGCTTTGAACGTTCGGCACCATCTGTTTTGAACCAATTAAAACCGCCCAAACCAGTCCCCGTAACCATGTGCTATGATACCACTTATTTGGACCGCATTGTAGCCCGAACCGGAGTTGGACCATGAGGTGCAATAGTAAACTGGGCCCATCTACCTTAAAAGGGATTTCCCATGTAAGATCTGAATCAATAATTCTAATTATCTACACCTCATGATCCCACCTCCTATCCGATGTGAGACTAAATTACCAACTCCATTGTCACCCCCCTTTTGAGGACTCAACCAAAAACGAGATATAATACAACATAATGGACATGCTGCATAATCGCTAACCACGACCATCACCATACAACATGCATTGGGTTGCGTAAATTATATCGTTCTTCAACACTCATCACGATTTCTAATACGTTGAGTCATAGTTAACAACATCACGGTTAAAATAAATTATATCTTGGCGATCGTCTCATACAAAATTTATTCTAGATCATGTCTCGACAATTGTTTGGAACTTGGAATTCTCTCTTAGTGATCGTCACAATCAAAATTCATTATAGATTTGTCTCGGCAATCGTCTGTGACTATGGTAATTCCACAATACCAAGAAGGAGGGAGGATGTGGCTGATACAATGGAATCCAAAAGTCAAATGTTAAGGGCACTACAGACTTTATAAGGACGACATAGGAAAGGGGACAACATATTTTAGTCAATTTTTTTAAGGGATGTCCAAAATTTGATAGGGGACAATGCATCAAAAATTCTTCTTTTATCTTTCTTCTCTAGCAATCACCATATCTCCCTCTTCCTACTTTCTTGTCCCCACTTCATCTTCAAACCCTAATTCTTTCAAACCCTGATTAGAGATGGAACCAAACAAGGCACACTTTCAATCAAGGTAAAATTTTCTATTTCTCAACCTACTCTTCATTTTTTGTGTGTGTGTGTGTGTGTGTGTGTGTGTGTGTGTGTGTGTGTGTGTGTGTGTGTGTGTGTGTGTGTGTGTGTGTGTTTGGCATGTGTGTGAAAGGATGTGTTACTGTTCTCAGATTTAGTGATAGGTAGGTGTATGTGACATGGGATACATGGTATCAAAGGGTGTATGAATACATGTGTGTAAAAGGTTATAGGTTAACTCAGTTTATAGAAATGCATACATACATACTTACATTGCATACATGCATACATACATATCATGTATACATACATGCATTGCATACATGCCTACATACATATCATATATGCATACTTGCATTCATTCATGCACCTATACATACATACATAGATGCATACATACATATCATGTATACATACATACATATTTGAATACATTATATACTTGCATACATTATATTCATATATACATATTCTACATTATATTACATTCATTCCTGCATACATGCATACATATAATATATGCATACGAACTCATATATTTAACTCAAAATATATGTGAATACATACATTACATTACCTTAACACATGTATATATCATTCATTCATATCTCATATACAAGCATACTTCAGTTCATGTATTATATCCATTCACATATCATTAAGTTGCATACATATACTTATTTTTATTACATACATGTCATTCATGCATATTACATACTTACATGCATCTATACATTATATACATTGTATACAACATGTAAAAATAGAAGAGGGAAAAAAGAGGGAAAACTGAAATGGAAAGGGAATAGAAAGAAAAAATGTAAGAAAAAGGAAAAACAGTGGACATATACATGCTTGCATCATATATTCTTCATTACCATACATGCTATCATTATATATATTGCATTACATTATGTATACATTATGCATTCATATCTATCATTACATGTATACCTTGCATTCGTATCTAGCATTCATTATATACTTTCATGCATACATTGTATATCATTCTTTCATTCATGCATTTATGCATTGCTTACATACATTACATTGATTGCATTCCTACATGCTTGCATTCAACCATATATATACATTAATGTAAAGAGGATACATATCATATATATATCATTTCATTCATCTGACATATCATGCATTACATACTCTATATTTATTTAATATCCATACTACATAGGCTCATAAGTTACACAAAACGCCTATGTCGTATAGTCACTCTTCTACTTAAAACCAATACTGTACCAATTGGGCCTTCATTAAATTCTAGGATTAAAGTATGTCGTAGCCCTTCGTGTTAGCTTTCCGAAACTTCAAACGGATCGCATTTTCGTGTCCGAAAGCTCCCGGAATCGCGAAAACATTGAAACACATTTGTCTTTCGGACAGCTGACACTCAAATAGTTTTACAGAAAGTTCCATAACGAATTTGGCTTATTAAAATATATATTTGGAAAGCTAACTTCGATACGGTTTTTTTAAAAAAAATGGAAGATTAATCAGAGTTCTAAGCTAAAAGTTATGACATTTCTAAGTTATTTTGGTTAATAAAAACGTTGATGAATATTATGACGAATTTGAGTTGTTTTGGACAAAAGAAACACATGTAGGCCAAGATACTTAGATACCAACATAGGTATCCAAATGAAACTCATTCTAAACATCATAACTAAGATCAATCAACTCTCTAGCCATTCTAAAACTGAATTTAAATATCTATTTAAACTATTAGCATACATACATACATATGGGTGTCCTAATTTAGGATCTATCAAGTAGGACACAAGACACATATCTAAAATCCTCAAGAGAGCTCCAAATGGCTTCAAATTTGAATCTAAATGGGGTACATGCATGGAGGTGGATCATATGGATTCAAAACTAACTAATATGCATAGAAAATCAATTTAGAGGGTTGGTTTTACCTATTGGGAGTGGAATCCCAATGATACTCCCAAGGACACGGCTCCGACACGAAGATCTTCCAAAAAGGACACTTTTCCTTGCACTTTGCTCCAAATCTTTGCTAGCACCCTCTCTTGGTAGTATGAGAAGGTTGAATGGAAGTTTTGGTGGAGGGATGTAAGGATTTGGAGATCAAATCAATGAGAAAAGCTCTCTAATTTGGGGAAGAACACTTTATGAAGGAAAAGAGGCAAGATGGAATGAAATAAAAGGAAGGTCGGCTAACCTACCTATAGTGGCTGCCATTAGATGAATTTGGGTTAGGTTTTAGATGTAGATGAGTGGCTAGGGCTTGTCCACCCAATTTTAAGTCTTCCTATTGGTTCAATTAGTCCTAAGGCTTTCTTTTTCACAAATATCCTAAGGGGTAAATATCCTACTTAGAAATATCTAGATATTGTTAATCTTGTCATTTACTAGGTTATCCTAATCAAGATTCTAAGCTCAAGGCTAATCTAGATTAGGCTAAGATTCTAGGTCAAGTCTCAACTAAACAATTAGCACATATTTAATTAATATAATTTATAATTTCACAAAATTGTCAAAATGACCAAAATACTCGGCTAAAAAGTAGTAATATGACATTCTAATCACATGACTAGGCTCCCATGGTCATGGTTAGTCTCTAGGCTTAGCAATTCTAGGGTTACACTAGTTAACCATCATAATCACATTTCAATATTTAAATAGTTTTAAATTAATTAAAAATCACTAAAAATCATAACATGAGTTAAATCTTATTATTGATTAATCAAAATTATAAAAGTTCAAAATTACCCTCATTTTAGAAAAGTGGGTGTTACAAGTCTACCCTCCTTAGAAGAATTTCGTCCTCGAAATTAAGATGGTCGTACTTCTTCTAGAGTCTCGTCCCCAACAATCACGGTCTTAGGAGCTCATCTAAATCATGCAATTTGAAATAATAACATACAGGGTCATGGCAGACAATATCAGTCTGAGGTCTCATCTAGCTATACTAGCCATACTACAGCACAAGGCATTCACAAGGTATCAAAACATACAAGCAAGGGGTGTAACAAAATATCACAAAAGACATGCTAAAGTCTAGGTCAAAAACTCACCTCAAATTAGGTCTGGTGACTAAAACTCTCTCCTAGAAGCAGGGCCTAAATTCCCAAGGCATTTCTCATGAATCATGCTCTTGTTAAAACTATTATTCCTTCTTTCTGATCTTACTCTCCCTTATCCACTTAATCATCCCCAAAATTTAAATTTCTACACCTTGTCCTAACTTGGATCCAAAATTTCTAGATCAAAGTCTATGAAATCTTCGAACTTGTTCAAATCACTGTCCTCGAATTTATTCGAAACTATTACAACTATGTCATGTAGGAACTTATTCTTTATTATAAAATTGACCTTCGTATTTCCTTCATGTACACCTTCAAATATTATTCTTCTTAAATTTTAAAACCTCCACAAATCTTTAAATTTCCCCATAACCCAAAATCCTTGTGTTCACTCTGTCCTCTTACCAACATCTTATTCAATTTTGGTATCATCATCGCTTCATAGTTACATTCTCTTCTCCATTTCTAAATTTCTAAATTTAGCATCACAATCTTAAGTGAATATCTTGACAATCAATAACCTAAAATTATTCAAGTCCACAAAACAAACCGACCTCAAATGTCCTTGTTGTTTCTAAAGTACGCCTACGAAATATCACTGTTCTAACCATCAATATATCCTACTATCCTTCTGGTGAGCCAGAGGGGTCACTACCTCCTGAGCAGACTAACATCCTATATGAAACTGATAGTCAAAATCAACAGAGATTTAACTACGAAAGGTTACTAGTCTAATGTCAACTAGACTACCATACCTAAGAATAAGACCTAATACAAGCTATCAAACCATTATACTATGAAAGAGTTATAACTAATGAAGTTCTACAAGGAATTAGACTAGTTATCTGAAGTTATCCCTACTCCTAAGTTAAGTGATGATGAAACAAAACAATTTTTTTTTGAAAAAGACTGAAACGAAAGGTAGAGATAATATGTTCAAAAATTCTCCCAAGATACAATCTGATAATCATATGGTCTGTCCAATCATGATACTCCTTCTAGGTTAAACCCCCAGCAATCAAGGTCTAGAAAATTCTATCTAAAAGCTCACAAACATGGTCCTAATGGTCATGATTTCATAGTCTCGAACATGGTCACTATACTATCTATCACAGCATAATACATCCTGACAGGTACTAATGGAATCACACAATAAGGTAGAAAAAAAAGACAGGAATGACAGACCTGCTAACTCGTCACCCGCAGCAAAAGCTCTGCCCTTCTGGGGTATATTCCTCTGATGGTGCGGGGCATGGTTCTACGCTACAGGTGGCCTAGCTCCCTCTATCTAATCCATAACTTAAGCAACATCTATGCTGATATCCTATTCCATACTAGGACACCATCTATATGGTATCTATTCTGCAATCTGATAATCATACCCGTCTATTCAGAACCATGTTACCAGAATTCTCGTTACGCCAGTAAGTACAACAACGATAATCCATAGAGTCCGTAACTAAGGTACATACCTCTAGAATTATGATATTTAAAATTTTTGTATTGCCGCTAGCTTGGCTGCGAAAACTTTAAATTCCCACACCCGAGAAATACGTCCAAAATCAGACTCTATCTCATCGTCAAACCAGATAGTATGGCTGTAGAAGACTCTAGATTCCATGACTGAGGCAACCTTTCGAGATAATTTATAATAAGATTCTCAAAGGTCATCCCAGGAATCTTTTCAAGTAGTCCTAACTGTGATTGAGTAACCTCTCTGCTAAAGCCTATTCCTTAGTTCTTATCGCAGGCGCACAGCAGTACAACTAATCGTTGTACTACCATGACATCGTACTAATGCGACTCTCGACCTGCATGGGCCACCACTAAAAACGTGTCACGACCTGCACCCAGTGTAGGGGCATGAGAAGTGGGTACGTCCAGCCTACGCCGCAGTGTCGGCGGTAGAACGCTGTTCTAGGTCACATTTAATCAATAACTCACGCAATTATATAATGTACCTGTCACAACCTCAACCTCGAATGGAGGACAAGTATGATACCTTAATACTCAATCACAATCTAAGCACGATAAGAAAACACAGGAGTCTATATAAAACTCAAAACAACAATAACTTAAATAAACTCCCAAAATAACAACGTCTCAACAATCTCAAGACACCACTTATTACAAAACAAGTTCTAAAAGAGAAACTAAACCATAAACTAGTAATCTACTCCAAGCTCTACTGGTCCTCTAGGCTAGCTATGAATCTCCAGGTTATCTGTAGTATTTTCAACAGGTCCAGTCAGGACAGGAGCGAGCACAATACATCTCACGCAGATCATAACAGGTTAGAAAGTATAACCATGCAAAAGAGTAAGATACATGAAAACTGAAAGAATGTACATGATGTAAAAGAGAGAACTGTAATGGAAATATCTCCTATAAGTAGAGAACTACCAGTGACTAGTGATGTAGAGTACAAAGTCGAAATGTGAACGGCTGAATTTGCACATGAATATACTAAAAAGGCTCATATGGTTATACTACTTTGGAATTGTTCACATGACTATTTATACTCCCCCATACCCCAATCAATACACAAAGATCCATACAAGTTATGTTACGCACATAATTTTTACATGAAGGCCCATAAATGGGTGCACATGAAGTATACATGAGGGCTTATAAATGAGTGCACATGAATTTTATATGAAGGCCCATAAATAGGTGCATATGAAGTATACATGAGGGCTCATAAATGAGTGCACATAAATTTCACATGAAGGCCCATAAATGGGTGCACATGAAGTATACATGAGGGCTTATAAATGAGTGCACATGAATTTCACATGAAGGCCCATAAATGGGTGCACATGAAGTATACATGAGGGCTCATAAATAAGTACACATGAATTTCATATGAAGGCCCATAAATGGGTGCACATGAATATATTGGTTACACATGAAGCACATGAGAAACATGGCTGTACATAAGAGCACATGAGAGTACATGAGCGTATATGAAGCACATGAGTATACATGAATAACATGAGAGCGAGGAATACATGATGTACATGAAACACATGACATGAAGTATCCGATGCTCCCGAGGGGGATAACATCTCAATGTAGGGATCCATATAGTACCAATCCGTGATAATATCGTGACAGCATCAAGTAAGGTAATCTAGAACAAGAATATAATCCTAAGCAAGTTATGAAATGATCAGAGAATGTACTCGTCTGATATCCTGAACAGTTGATATGAAAAGATGGCCAACTGGAGTCATAGAGTCCTAGTTAGAGCAACACAGGTTATAAAGAGTTCAATTTATATGGTAATTGAAATTATAATGCAATCTACATGAGTCTAAGTCAATCTAGGTCAAAGTCACTCTTAGTCAACTCTGGTCAACTATAAAGTCAAATTAGGTCAACTCTAGTCAACTGTGGTCAAACTAGCTAGGTTGGGTCAACAATGGTCAACTAGTCTAGGTTAGTCAATTCTAGGTCTAAACAAACTAAGTCTATGCAAATCAAGTATCCAAGATAGCTACTAACTCATAGCCTAAGTCACTTGCTAAACCAAGCACAAAACTAAACCATAAGCTAACAAGGCACACAAACTTAGTCATATAATGTATATATATTATTCATATTCATATATTCATATCCATAGATATGTATAGGAAAGCTATATATATATATATATATATATATATATATATATATATATTTTTTATTTTATTTTTATTTTTTTTATAGGAAAGCTATATATATAGGCACATACATACATATATATATATATATGTGAAAGGATGTGTTAATGTTCTCAGATTTAGTGATAGATAGGTGTATGTGCCATGGGATACATGGTGTCAAAGGGTGTATGAATACATGTGTGTAAAAGGTTATAGGTTAACTCAGTTGTGCATACATACATACTTACATTGCATACATGCATACATACATATCATATATACATACATACATTGCATACATGCCTACATACATATTATATATGCATACTTGCATTCATTCATGCACCTATACATACATACATACATAGATGCATACATACATATCATATATACATACATACATATTTGAATACATTATATACTTGCATACATTATATTCATATATACATATTCTACATTATATTACATTCATTCCTGTATACATGCATACATATAATAAATATATATATATATATATATATATATATATATATATATATATATATATATATATATATATATATATATATATATTATTCATTCATATCCCATATACAAGCATACTTCAGTTCATGCATTATATCCATTCACATATCATTAAGTTGCATACATATACTTATTTTTATTACATACATGTCATTCATGTATATTACATACTTACATGCATCTATACATTGTATACAATATGTAAAAATAGAAGAGGAAAACAAGAAGGAAAACTGAAATGGAAAGGGAATGGAAGGAAAAAATGTAAGAAAAAGGAAAAACAGTGGACATATACATGCTTGCATCATATATTTCTCATTACCATACATGCTATCATTATATATTGCATTATATTATGTATACATTATGCATTCATATATATCATTACATGTATACCTTGCATTCATATCTAGCATTCATTATATACTTTTATGCATACATTGTATATCATTATTTCATTCATGCATTTATGCATTGCTTACATACATTACATTGATTGCATTCCTACATGCTTGCATTCAAGCATATATATACATTAATGTAAAGAGGATACATATCATATATATATATATATATTATTTCATTCATCTGACATATCATGCATTACATACTCTACATTTATTTAATATTCATACTACATAGGCTCATAGGTTACACAAAATGCCTACGTCGTATAGTCACTCTTCTACTTAAAATTAATATTGTACCAATTGGGCCTTCACTAAATTCTAGGATTAAAGTATGTCGTAGCCCTTCGTGTTAGCTTTTCGAAACTTCAAACGGAGCGTATTTTCGTGTCCGGAAGCTCCCAAAATCGCGAAAATACCGAAACACGTTTGTCTTTCAGACAACTGACACTCAAATAGTTTTACAGAAAGTTTCAAAACGAATTTGGCTTATTAAAATATATATTTGGAAAGCTAACTTCGATACGGTTCTTTTTAAAAAAACGGAAGATTAATCAGAGTTCTAAGCTAAAAGTTATGACATTTCAAAGTTGTTTTAGTTAATAAAAATGTTGATGAATATTATGACGAATTTGAGTTGTTTTGGACAAAAGAAACACATGTAGGCCAAGATACTTAGATACCAACATAGGTATCCAAATGAAACTCATTTTAAACATCATAACTAAGATCAATCCACTCTCTGACCATTCTAAAACTGAATTTAAATATCTATTTAAACTATTAGCATACATACATACACATGGGGTGTCCTAATTTGGGATCTATCAAGTAGGACACAAGACACGTATCTAAAATCCTCAAGAGAGCTCCAAATGGCCTCAAATTTGAATCTAAATGGGGTACATGCATGGAGGTGGATCTTATGGATTCAAAACTAACTAATATGCATAAAAAATCAATTTAGAGGGTTGGTTTTACCTATTGGGAGTGGAATCCCAATGATACTCCCAAGGACACGGCTCCGCCACGAAGATCTTCCAAAAAGGACACTCCTTCTTGCACTTTGCTCCAAATCTTTGCTAGCACCCTCCCTTGGTAGTATGAGAAGGTTGGATGAAAGTTTTGGTGGAGGGATGTAAGGATTTGGAGATCAAATCAAAGAGGGAAGCTCTCTAATTTGGGAAAGAACACTTTGTGAAGGAAAAGGGGCAAGATGGAATGAAATAAAAGGAAGGGAGGCTAACCTACCTATAGTGGCTACCGTTAGATGAATTTGGGTTAGGTTTTAGATGTAGATGAGTGGCTAGGACTTGTCCACCCAATTTCAAGTCTTCCTATTGGTTCAATTAGTCCTAAGGCTTTCTTTTTCACAAATATCCTAAGGGGTAAATATTCTACTTAGAAATATCTAGATATTGTTAATCTTGTCATTTACTAGGTTATCCTAATCAAGATTCTAAGCTCAAGGCTAATCTAGATTAGGCTAATATTTTAGGTCAAGTCTCAACTAAACAATTAGCACTTATTTAATTAATACAATTTACAATTTCACAAAATTGTCAAAATGACCAAAATATCCTCAGGCTAAAAAGTAGTAATATGACATTCTAATCACATGACTAGGCTCCCATGGTCATGGTTAGTCTCTAGGCTTAGCAATTCTAGGGTTACACTAGTTAACCATCATAATCACATTTCAATATTTAAATAGTTTTAAATTAATTAAAAATCACTAAAAATCATAACATGAGTTAAATCTTATTATTGATTAATCAAAATTATAAAAGTTCAAAATTACCCTCATTTTAGAAAAGTGGGTGTTACAAGAGTTCATCACAACACAACATCTATTGACGAAAACAAATTAAGTTTTATAAGTTATTACACTTTTAAAGTAAGAACTGGAGACAAGGTCCAGTAACCAAGTAAAAGTTGTAACAACTCAAAGCCTAAGTCTAAAACAGGAAAGACAACTAAGCAAGGTTCCCCGCTGGGGCCTCTTCTGGAGCAAAGGCCAGGTCCTCTAAGGCACTCCCGTAGTAAGTATCACATAGCATTTTCTCCTCAGATAGTGCACCTACAACATTATCCTGTCAGGACAGGAGCAAGTACTTTGTATTACAAACATAATACTGAGCATGAAATAAAAATAGATGTAATAACAGAATCATGGCATATCACAGTTTATCAAGTTTAGATACATATTGTCATGGCAACATATGTTTGTTTAAAGTTTAAAACTGTAGTACGTACGTGATCGGTCAATAGGTAAATATGATGTACTGCGGTACATACATACGGAGAAGGGAGCATAATCAAGTACTCAACTAACAGTTTCCCCATAACCTATTTTACAACATGTGAGTGATACTGAGAGTAGTATAGAGCATGTGGAAGATACTGAGAGCAGTATAAAGCATGATATGACTTGCAGTTCAAGAAACGGTATTTTAACATAGTTCGTTCACAGTTCATTATCACATGATATGTAGTGCCCCGCTCCGCGAAGACACTAGATAGACAGAAAGATCGGATTGCTGGCTCTGCAACAGAAGACGAATGATCTGGGTGGGTAGACGAAGTCTCATTTGCTGATTCGCTTACGCCTTAAGAATATGAGTTTTTGATTGAATGCTATTGTTAATAACAAGATAGTAAATCATTGAGTATGCTTTTAGAGAATCCACATGTTGCTATGCTAAGAACAAGAAATGAGATAACTTGTATGCTAAAAAGATGATTGCCTGCGAATAAGAAACGAACTGATGCCTGTATGCTAAAGTAGAGATGTTGCCTTTAATCAATGAATTGTTGCCATGCTAATAAGAAAAGAAAAGAGATTACTTATTGCCTCGAACTAGTATGCTTTCAAAGGTAAAATGATATGCTATATCTGTATAGAACTGTTGTTACGTTCCAAGGAAATGAATGATTGCTTGTCCCTCAAAGATGTTGTGATTGTTGGTCATGTACAGTCGGACATAAATATGTTACAAGGGGAATTGAAAGGGTACCCTCAGGTAAATGCTACACCTCAGAAAATGTTAAAAGAGGTAAATGCTACACCTCGGAAATATTGAAAGAGGTAAATGCTACACCTCGGATCTGTCGAAAGAGGTAAATGCTACACCTCGAAAATATTGAATGAGGTAAATGCTACACCTCGAAAATGTTACGCCTGTCAGCGACGTGCTAAATCCAAGAGTCACAGCTGCCACTTCATTCTGCATGTGTCAAGAATGTTCTGTTGAGAGCTATCAATACAGAGATGAACAGGGAACAATGTTGGTTTTATCATGTTATGCTAATCTTTGTCTTGTGCAGGAAAGGACCGTCGGCTATGGTAAGAGTCTCTGAAAAGTGATATACATGTGTTGCTTAAGTTCCTATATAAATGCTTGTAAGAGATTAACCTTTTGCCATGAATGATATGTCCCACTAAAGAAAAGATAATGTATTATGCTTGTCATTGACCCTAACAGTTGCTTGAACAATGAAATGTGCATGCTCATGAAACACGCTGCGCACTGCACAAATGAATAGTCATCGTGCTTGAATTCACTAGTCCCTTGTATGCTCTGAATGAAATGAAATGAAATGTTGGCTTTTCAAAGATGTGTTTTCAAAAGAATGTAAACTAACTCTGTATGCATGGAATGAACATAGGTAAAAAGTAGCAAGATCACATCACAAGAAAATGTTTTCTCACTAAATAAACAATGATCGTTTCAGAAGAATGTAGTCCTTTGTTCACAATCACCAGTATGCTGATATACTGACCCACCATCAGTCTGTATGCAGGTGCACTATGCATCGAAAAGGATAGTCTGAAGCGATAGCCCGAGCCTCATCCTCAGGAGCCAGAAATCAGAAGAGATGCCAAGAGATGACATCTGTTGCAAGAGTGGTTTTGTATATAAAGGGATGTAATGTATGGGAACAGGATCATTGTAATCTGTAAAGTTTTGAGAGAATATAACATTGTATCAGAGAGAATCGAGAGCTTGTAATCTGTTCAAATGAAATCAATAAAGAGAATTGTTTCTTGTTACCATTGTGTTCAATGCATGAATTCTGAAATATGTCTGCTGCTGTTTCAATTATCTGCGATACGTTCTGCTGCGTATTATCAATCTTGTCTATCTTGTCTTGCTTCAGGTCTTGGCCTTGTGCAAGTATAACTTAGGCTTGTACGGCATCACGCCTTAGCGAGGACGAACGGTCCCAAAGAGCCCGAAGCGAGGACGAAAGGACTCTGTGGGATCGGGGCGTGACAGAATGGTATCAGAGCAACACGATCCTCTGGCCAATTTTGATTCAATTGAATTCGTACATGTTCTTCTGATCGAAAATTCCTTGCCTCCTTGATATCATCAATGAGATGAACGTTCCATACAATAAGTCCGTAAATATTTTAATGATGCCGGCATATGTTTTATCGATTTGATTGATTGAGATTTAAATGCTTTATTGAACAAGAGTTTTGACATGATCTGAATTATGATTTCATGGATTGATGATGGCGAAGGATGAGGACTATCGCTGCTAAGGATATCGTAAGTTTCTCCTTAAGTTTCGAGGATGAAACTTCTTTTCGGTGGGTAGTTATGTAGTGCCCCGCTCCGCGAAGGCACTAGATAGACAGAAAGATCGGATTGCTGGCTCTGTAACAGAAGACGATTGATCTGGGTGAGTGGACGAAGTCTCATTTGCTGATTCGCTTACGCCTTAAGAATATGAGTTTTTGATTGAATTCTATTGTTAATAACAAGAGTATGCTTTTAGAGAATCCACATGTTGCTATGCTAAGAACAAGAAATGAGATAACTTGTATGCTAAGAAGATGATTGCCTGCTAATAAGAAACGAACTGATGCCTGTATGCTAAAGTAGAGATGTTGCCTTTAATCAATGAACTGTTGCCATGCTAATAAGAAAAGAAAAGAGATTACTTATTGCCTCGAACTAGTATGCTTTCAAAGGTAAAATGATATGCTATATCTGTAAAGAACTGTTGTTACGTTCCAAGGAAATGAATGATTGCTTGTCCCTCAAAGATGTTGTGATTGTTGGTCATGTACAGTCGGACATGAATATGTTGCAAGGGAATTGAAAGGGTACCCTGAGGTAAATGCTATACCTCAGGAAATGTTGAAAGAGGTAAATGCTATACCTCAAAAATATTGAAAGAGGTAAATGCTACACCTCGGATCTGTCGAAAGAGGTAAATGCTACACCTTGAAAATGTTGAATGAGGTAAATGCTATACCTCGGGAATGTTACGCCTGTTAGCGACGTGCTGAATCCAAGAGTCACAGCTGCCACTTCAGTCTGCATGTGTCAAGAATGTTCTGTTGAGAGCTATCAATACAGAGATGAACAGGGAACAATGTTGGTTTTATCATGTTATGCTAATCTTTGTCTTGTGCAGGGAAGGACCGTCGGCTATGGTAAGAGTCACTGAAAAGTGATATACATGTGTTGCTTAAGTTCTTATATAAATGCTTGCAAGAGATTAACCTTTTGCCATGAATGATATGTCCCACTAAAGAAAAGATAATGTATTATGCTTGTCATTGACCCTAACAGTTGCTTGAACAATGAAATGTGCATGCTCATGAAACACGCTGCGCACTGCACAAATGAATAGTCATCGTGCTTGAATTCACTAGTCCCTTGTATGCTCCGAATGAAATGAAATGTTGGCTTTTCAAAGATGTGTTTTCAAAAGAATGTAAACTAACTCTGTATGCATGGAATGAACATAGGTAAAAAGTAGCAAGATCACATCACAAGAAAATATTTTCTCACTAAATAAACAGTGATCGTTTCAGAAGAATGTAGCCCTTTATTCATAATCACCAGTATGCTGATATACTGACCCCCCCATCAGTCTGCATGCAGGTACACTATGCATCGAGAAGGATAGTCCGAAGCGATAGCCCGAGCCTCATCCTCAGGAGCCAGAAATCAGAAGAGATGTCAAGAGATGACATATGTTGCAAGAGTGGTTTTGTATATAAAGGGATGTAATGTATGGGAACGGGATCATTGTAATCTGTAAAGTTTTGAGAGAATGTAATATTGTATCAGAGAGAATCGAGAGCTTGTAATCTGTTCAAATGAAATTAATAAAGAGAATTGTTTCTTGTTACCATTGTGTTCAATGCATGAATTCTGAAATATGTCCGCTGCTGTTTCAATTATCTGCGATACGTTCTGCTGCGTATTGTCAATCTTGTCTATCTTGTCTTGCTTCAGGTCTTGGCCTTATGCAAGTACAACTTAAGCTTGCACGGTATCACGCCTTAGCGAGGACGAATGGTCCCAAAGAGTCCGAAGCTATGACGAAAGGACTCTGCGGGATCGGGGCGTGACAGTTCATTATCATATGCAGTAAATCAAGTTTGTAGGAGTAGTTGCCTCGAGCAAAGCAAGGATAAGAATATGTAGCTATAGATGTCCGGCGTCCTGTAAAAATGATATACAGTCTCAGTCTATAAGTTATGATTTAATATTACACGGCTCCTAATAGGATACTAGCTAAGTGATGCACTAGCAGTCCAATGTGAGGTGTTACAACATCTAGCCCCACACGTAGTGTCTCTACACTAAGGTAGGGTAAGGTCCCGATACTAAAATATCCCAAAAACCCATAAAAACACACAAGTCAATATTAATTAATTAATTATTTAGACTGTACATTGTGTTCCAATAATTTTTAAGATAGTTTTACACTTTTAGTTTATATGAAATAATATACCAATTTGATTCTTCTTAATTATAGTAATTTATTATTAATTTTCTGGAATTTATAATCCAGTGTAAGTATTTATTAAAAATCAGTTCACAAGTATACATTGAAAATGAGTTCTGGTTTCCTATTTTTAAACAGTAGAAAAACAATAAATTAAATCCCGAAAAAATTATATTAAATTAGATTAAATAACATAATATTTTATAATAATTATTCTGGAATTTATTAAGCATTAAAAAGTTGTCTGAAAATTTAAATATCATAAAGCACATATTCTGAAATTAAATAAATAATTATTTAATGTATTTGTCCACGTATCTGAATTTGAACCGAAGTCCAGATACGGGACTCGAGGCTATAAACCAAGTCCAACATGACTCGACTAGACCTCGAATATGTGTAGGCTCACCTAAGTCCAATCAACCCATGCTAGGCTTGGACTTAGAGTGGTCGTTTGCACAAAATACGTAAAATCGTAAAATAAATATGAAATTTAAATGTAAGTAAATGAAATTAAATTACAGAAATTAAGTGCGTACAAATTACAATATAGGCACTGTATTTATAAAATACATATTACAGTATAGGTACTGTATTTATTTACATATTACAGTATAGATACTGTATTTATAGAGTACATATTTAAATACTACAGTATAGGCACTGTATTTATATTGACATAATTTAAATGACATAATTTAAATGACATAATTTAAATGACATAATTTAAATGACAGAAATTAAATGACATGAAGTAAAGTAAATACATAATATATTCATCCAAAAACTCAAGAGAATTCAATTACAATATTACAATATTAATATCATAATATTCATATTAAAAATCATATATATATATATATATATACATTTTATATATATATATATATATATATATATATATATATATATATATATATATATATATATATATATATATATTAATATACCATATGTATATGTATAATATATATATATATATATATATATATATATATATATATATATATATATATATATATATATATATATATATATATATATATATATATATAAATATATATATATATATACATATGATATATTAAAACAGTAATTACATATTAAAAGTCAGAAAAATAGCATTATTAATTAAAATGGTGAGTTAACTTATTGTTACAAATATTATACATATATATACAATATACTTAACCATATATATATATGGCTTAATTGCTAATTGCTACCCTCAACTATCACACTTTTTCAAGTTGATACCCTAAACTTTTTTTTGTAACAACTTGATACCCGAATATTATTTTGGACAAAAATGCCCCTACCCCTAACCCCCCTCCCCCGTGCTAGCTTCGCCCCCCCCCCCCTCTGCTAGCTCCGGCCGCAGCTCTCCCCCCACCCCCCTGCTCGCTTCAGGCCATCCCCCCCTCTCGCTCCGGCCGTCCGCCCGCTCCCGCCTCTCCCTAGGGCTCAGCAGCGGGAGGAGGGGGGCTGGGAAGGGGGGTGCGGAGCGGGAGGCGGGGGCAGGAGGTGGCCCGGAAGCGAAGAGGGGGGGGAGGTCGGCCGGAGTGGGGGAGGGGGTGGAGGGAGGGAAGGGATAAGGGCATTTTGGGGTTTTTTAAAATGTTAGGTATTAAGTTGAAAAAAAAAATAGTTGAGGTATCAATCTGTTACGAAAAAAAGTTTAGGGTATCAACTTGAAAAAGTGTGATAGTTGAGGGTAGCAATTAGCAATTAAGCCTATATATATTATAACAGTAATATATGTATATATATAAATCAGTAATATTATATATATATATATATATATATATATATATATATATATATATATATATATATATATATATAATAACCAAATTATACATAAACCCACACCACACGGAGCATGGGGCTCGAACTCGGGTCACGGGAAAAGGGGGGCTTTAGCGCTACTGTGCAGACCAGCAAGTCCGCAGAATCCTATTGTTAGGAAGGGGGGTTTAGTAAAATATAATTCGAAAGAATGTAGGGGGGGTCACCATCTTCATGTCCCGAAGGTTGGACACTCGAAAATGTTTCATATTCGTGTCAGGGCTTTTCTGACACGAAATCTCGTGTCGAAGGATACTTGCGTGTTCGTCGTATCATTCTCGACAGAATGGTGTCACTCACGTGTCACCATGACACGATTTTTGTGACGTGTCAGCGTGTCCTAACTAGGGTTTGATATTTCTCCGTGTCCTGGTATCGGGGTGCGACACAAACAGGGCCAAAAGGCTCCTCGTGTTGCGACGAACACGTTTGTGTCACTAAGTGGAAGAAATGATGGAGAAAATAGGAAATGGCTTACTTGGTCGGTCGGGCGGGCTACGTCAGCGGTGATGCGATGGTCGTGGTCGGCGGCGGTGGGGGTCTTCGAGTCGGGCTCGTCGTGCTCGACATGATGGTGTCCTCGGCGATGGACGGAGGGGTCGGGGCGCGGAGAACGGGGGTCGTCGGAGTTGAACGCCGGAGTTGGTCGCCGGCGGTCGTCGCATATCAGACAGTATCAGAGGGGGAAAATTTAAAATATTAAATTGAGGATTTAATATCAATAATTAAAATTGATAAAAATTAAGATTTTTCTCTTTGGGATGTGTCCTTATTTATAGAAAATTTTTATTAGGACAACCAAACCATGGTTAATTACTAACTCAGCCCTAGGGTTAAATATTTACCATTTTACCATAAAGGTGAGAAATACAGCTTTTACGGTAGCAGTTTTAAAATTATAAAAAATTCAAATGACGTCCAAACGACTCCAAACAAATCGCAGAAAATTCTAAAATTAATAGAAAAATATTTATAACCTAATAGAATCAATTTGGGGCAAATTTAGAATTTTTTTATTTATTAAACTTTTAAAAATAGGGGTTACAAATCTTTTCTCCTTGAAAAATTTCGTCCTCGAAATTCCTAAGGTAACAAGCGAAAAAAGACTACTCTCTCTCGGCTGGTGGATCGAACATATAAGGGTATTTCTTCCTCATGTCCGACTCCCGCTCCCAAGTGGACTCTCCTGGCGAGTGTCTGCTCCAAGCTACTCTGACTAAGGGGATGACCTTGTTCCTCAGCCTCTTCTTTCTGCGGTCTATTATTTCCACGGACTGCTCTGCGACTCCAAGTCTTGGTCCGATCTCCAGCTCTGAATGATCCAGTACATGGCTGGGGTCGGTAACGTATCTCCTTAGCTGAGACACGTGAAAGACGTTGTGAACGCCCTCCAAGTTGGGTGGTAGATCAACTCCGTAGGCTACCTCTCCAATCCTGCCGAGTATCTCGAATGGACCAACGTACCTAGGGCTCAACTTGCCCCCTCGTCCGAATTGGATCGTCCCTCTGGTATGTGATATCTTCACCAACACCATGTCTCCATCGACAAACTCCAATGGTCTGTGACTAGCGTCTGCCCAGTGCTTCTGTCTGTCCTAAGCAACTCTGAGTCTGTCCCTGATCATCCGGACCTTCTCTGCCGCCTCAGTGATCATCTCCAGTTCGAGCATAACTCTGTCTCCGATGTCATCCCAAAAGAGTGGTGTACGGCACCGTCGTCCATACAATGCCTTAAAGGGTGACATGCCGATGCTGGCTTGGTAGCTGTTGTTGATTCGGTACATTCCCAGCTGGAGCCGCTAAGGCTGGTGGCGCTCCGCCACGATGCTGGTTGTTATATTGTCCCCGGTTGTGGTTGTTGTTATGCCCACGATACTGATTATTGTTATGCCCACAAGGAGGATACTGATTCCCTCCTCTATTTCTGCAGTCAGCTTCCTTGTGGCCCTGCTCGTCGCATTTGAAACACTTCACCCGACAATCTTCGGATCGATGTCCCCAACGGTTGCAAAATTTACAACGTTCTGTATGTTGAGGCCCTCGATTGTCTCCAGTATTGTGACGCTTAGGTGCGTCATTCCTGCTAGCAGACCAAGGTCATTTCTGATTATTGAGTCCTTGGTTGCTCTTCATTGTCTCACGACTAGCCGGTTTATGAAATCTCTCCATCTCGAGAGCTGTCTCGTACGCCTCCCGGTAAGACGTACATTTCCGATTTAGCACATCCTTCTCTAGACCCTCATTCAAGCCTTGCACAAATCTTCCTCGCTTGGCGTCGTCATTCGGTACCATGTACCCAGCGAATGCGACTCTCTTCAAAAACTCTGTCTCATAGTCATGCACTGACATACTGCCTTGTCGAAGTGCAATGAACTCATTCTCTTTTTGTTGTCGGATAGCGGGTGGAATGAAGTGAGTAATGAAAGCCTGCTTAAAGGCCTCCCAAGACATCTTTATATCCTGACTATTTCCGCAAAGTGCCTGTCTCTGCGAAATCCACCATTCCTGGGCCTTGAGGCGAAGTTGTACAGCAGTACACTCCACTCTCTTACTGCCCTGAATCTCTAACATTCGGAAATAGCCCTCTAGTGTGTTCAAGAAGCCCATCACCTCATCTGGCTCCTCTTTCCTATCAAACTCAGGCGGGTCGCAACTTTTAAATTCAGAGAACTTGAAGCTCGTCCTCTTCCGTGTCGGCATCTCAGGTTTCTCTGCCGGCACCTCTACGGTCTCGGTTGCTGCGGCCTTTGCAGAAACATTAGAATCGGCCGACAGCTTGATGACAATCTGAGTTAGACTATCAACTTGCTTTTGTTGAGCATCCAGCTGCTCCTGAAACTGATACTGAAGCTGCTCCTGAAGCGCGCGATGTTGAGCTTCGCTTTGCTTCCTCTGAGCCTCCATTTGCTTAATCAGTTTCTCAATCGGGTCAGACGATGAATTCATCTTTGAGCTATCACCCTTGGTCATTCTACAACAAAGAAATAATTCCATTAGCACTCATAAAATATTTATGGGCTTATTGTATGGAACATTATTTCATGCCAGCGCCATCGACACCATCAATCGAGAAAATTTGCATCAAGACTTCCTTTTTGAAACATTTATTTTTGAAATCCGAGGAAGTGAAGCCGTGCTCTGATACCAACTTGTCACGCCCCGATTCGGGGAATCGCTCGCTTTGCTTCGATTCACGCCAAATCGATCGTCCTCGCTAAGGCGTGATGCCGTACAAGTCTGGAGTTGCACTTGTACAAGGCTAGAACATGCACATTTATATCAATTCATCACATTTGAAAAATAAGCCACAGTTGCGGAAACATTAAGCAAGCGGAATAGGAAGAAAATATTCATTTTATTGATGATTGTAGTCAGAATACAACTTTTCTCGATAATATTTGAAATGCCTTTTCGGCTACATTGATTCATGAAAAGAAGTACAACTGATAGGCTGCCATAAAATAATTTCCCGTTCCATACATCACGCCCCTTTAGTACTTTGAAATATAAGCAGCTATCTTTGAAATCTCCGCAATACTTTGTGCGTCTTTAGGAAAAACAACTTGAAAGGAAACAGCAGTTCAGAAAGATTTAATTGCGATGTGCGCCCGAGCCTTCTCC
Organism: Iris pallida; assembly: GCA_029216955.1. Lineage (NCBI taxonomy): Eukaryota > Viridiplantae > Streptophyta > Magnoliopsida > Asparagales > Iridaceae > Iris > Iris pallida. The sequence continues at coordinate 30,798,551 of JANAVB010015600.1, forward strand.
AGTACCTGTGGAGGAGGGGTCAGCACATTATAACAATGCGCTGGTGAGCCCCGTTGGCCCACTCAGCTAAACCAACATTTTATTAATGACAAGCATTTTAAAGATATAAACTTATAAGGGACAGGCAACATTTAGAGTAAATCACAATTTAAATGACATGGTAGTTCAATAAACCATGTTTACTTTACCATTGGCCGAATCCAGCTTTCCTGCATAAGATACAGGATAATAATAATGTACTTACCGCCCCTGCATAAGACATTGATTAGCATACATTCCCACGATGTGACCACTGGTGTTGTTAAACCATATGGACTCTTTTCATTCATTCATTTGCATTTGGGACTTCAAGATAATGAGATGACAGCACAGTAGGGAGCTAGCCTCTATGATGCCTCGCATTACTCATGTTCCCCAAAGCACTTCATTATTTCCTCCTAGGCCGAATCGGTACAGGCGCCCCTGTACCGTTCGAGGAAATTATTGCTCAATCCTTGTATACAAGTTGTCCATGGTCAGGCGAATGTGTGTCCGACTCGATATACACAGTGTGCATAGAATATTTGAAGTAATAGGCAACAAGATCATTCTTAGCATTTCATAACCATCATTCTAGGCATCAATTCAATTATTTCAATGTTCAGTTCATTGCAGTGTAATCAATTCATTTCAATGTTCTATCTCTAGCATCTTAGTGGTATTGACTTGTGGCATTAGCATATTGGTATCGATCAACGGATGTTGCAAGACAATTATTTAGTTGGCATGAAGGAATAGCGAGAGGGACAATACCACCACAGAGATCCACACTCACCAAATTAGAGAATCGTCGAGAGAGAGAGGAACACTTGCACGCTTAGCCTTCCGTCACGCGTCAGTCTGCATTGGCACCAAAAGATTGATTAATAATCCGTCTCGTTGTGTTCTCTTCTCTCAGAATTCTCAAGAATGAATGCTATGCAAATCGATGAAAACGGGCAAGAATCAAATCATCGAAAATCATTCAGAAAAGCATCCATCAAAACCAAGCAGCAAAACCAGCAGCAAAACATCCAGAGAAAACTCTTGGACGCATTTCAAGAGAAACCGATCCATTAATTGGAAAGGTTCTTATGCACTTGTCCGTGATCGATTCGATGCCGACGGTAAGTTTCCCCAATACTCGGTTTCGACCGAGTTAGCCAAGCCACAAGCCTTACATAGTGAACCGCTAGGAGCGGGATACTACATAATATACCACTAAGAAAAAGTTTCGTCCTCGAAACTTAAAGCAAAGGTCCTACCTCAAAATTATCAAACAGCGAGGGGTACTTCACTCGCATCTCTTCCTCTAATTCCCATGTCGACTCCTCGACAGCATGGTTCCGCCACAGCACGTTGACTAGAGACACTGCCCGATTCCGCAAAACTTTCTCTTTCCTGTCCAAAATCTGGACAGGCTCTTCAGTGTAGGATAGGTCAGCGCTCAGCTGCAGCTGGTCGAAATTCACTACGTGACTTGGATCATGCACGTACTTCCGAAGTTGAGATACATGGAAGATATCGTACACATCAGCCAGAGCCGGAGGTAGTGCAAGTCGATAAGCCACTGAGGCTACCTTCTCCAAAATCTCGAATGGTCCGACGAATCTCGGGCTTAACTTTCCTTTCTTCCCAAACCGCATCACACCTCGCATGGGTGTGACCTTCAAGAAGACATGATCACCTGCTGTGAATTCCAAAGGTCGTCGATGAACATCCGCATAACTCTTTTGTCGACTTTGAGCAACTCTAAGTCTTTCTCGAATTAAGCGAATCCTCTCGACGGCCTGTTCCACAAGTTCTGGTCCGAGCACTTGCCGTTCACCGACTTCATCCCAGCATATCGGTGATCGACATTTCCGTCCATATAAGGCTTCGTACGGGGCCATTTGGATACTTGCCTGATAACTGTTGTTATAGGCAAATTCTGCTAGTGCGAGATGCGCGTCCCAACTTGTCTTCGAGTCGAGCACGCACAATCTCAACATATCCTCAAGGATCTGATTTACTCTCTCTGTCTGACCATCAGTCTGCGGATGGTAAGCCGTACCGAAGTTCAACTTTGTGCCCATTGCCGAGTGTAGACTTATCCAAAATCGTGACAAGAATCTTCCGTCTCTATCCGATACTATAGAAGCTGGCACCCCATGTAATCGAACAATTTCATTTATGTAGATCTGAGCCAACCGTTCTACTCCCCATGTAACTTTTATTGGAATGAAATGTGCCGACTTGGTTAATCTATCCACGATAACCCAAATCGCATCATTTCCCTTCTGAGTTCTTGGCAAGCCAACTATAAAATCCATACAGATATTATCCCACTTCCACAGTGGAATAGCCAAATTTTGTAGTTCTCCGCCTGGCCGTTGATGTTCGGCCTTCACACGCTGACAATCCATGCATTGTGACACGAATAGCGCCACATCCTTCTTCATACCATGCCACCAAAAAGTTGAGCGTAGATCCTTATACATTTTTGTGCCTCCCGGATGCAAGGAATACTTCGCGAAATGAGCCTCGGTCAGTATTTCCTTCCTGATATTCTCGTCCTTAGGGACGCACAATCTTCCCTTGACACGAATAGTGTCATCTTCAACGGTAAAGTCCGACGCCTTTCCTGCTAGAATCAACTCGCGTATCTTCTGCAGAAACGGGTCATCCTTCTGAGCAAACTTAATCCTTCCCTGGAGACTCGGCTCAAGTTGTAACTGAGCCAACTGCACATTCTGCGGACGGATCCTGAACTCGATGCCCATCTCTTCAAGATCCCGTAGTACCTCTTTTGCTATTGCTAGTGATCCCACAAATTTCTGACTCAAGGCATCAGCTACCACGTTCCCTTTACCCGGCGTGTAAGAGATTGTCAAGTCATAGTCCTTGATCAATTCTAACCAGCGCCGCTGCCTCAAATTCAATTCCTTTTGTGTGAATATATATTTCAGGCTTTTGTGATTCGTGAAGATCTCGCAGGACACACCATAGAGATAGTGTCGCCACAATTTCAACGCGAACACAATCGCCGCCAGTTCCAAATCATGTGTTGGGTAATTCTTCTCATGCTGTTTGAGTTGTCTCGAAGCATAAGATATGGTCTTCCCATGTTGTATAAGAACACATCCCAAACCAAGTCCCGACGCGTCACTGTAGATCTGAAATCCCTCAGAGCCTTCCGGCAGTGCTAAAATTGGGGCCGTGACGAGCCGCTGCTTGAATTCTTGGAAACTACTCTCACAGTCGTTCGTCCACTTAAATACGACTCCTTTCTGAGTCAGGCGAGTCAAAGGTGAGGCAATTCTCGAGAAGTCCTTCACAAATCTACGGTAGTACCCGGCTAAACCAAGGAAACTCCGTATTTCACTAGCTGATGCAGGCTGCTTCCAGTCCACCACTGCCTCAATCTTCTTTGGGTCGACGGCAACACCTTTCGCCGAAACAACATGTCCTAGGAACGACACGCTGTTCATCCAAAATTTGCACTTGCTTAGTTTTGCATAGAGCTGGTTGTCCCGCAGCGTCTGAAGTACTTCTCTCAAGTGCTCGACATGAGTCTCTCTATCCTTTGAGTAGATCAAGATGTCATCGATGAACACAACAACAAACTTGTCTAAGAACGGTCGAAACACTCTATTCATTAAATCCATAAAGGCTGTTGGAGCATTAGTCAAGCCGAATGGCATGACCAAAAACTCATAGTGTCCGTATCTCGTACGGAATGCTGACTTAGGAACATCTTCGGGTCTGATCTTCAACTGATGGTATCCTGAACGAAGATCAATTTTTGAAAACACGGTCGCCCCTTGTAGCTGATCGAATAGATCATCTATCCTTGGCAAAGAATACTTGTTACAGATGGTTGCCTTATTCAGTTCTCTGTAATCGATGCATAGCCGCATCGTTCCATCCTTCTTCTTTACAAACAGTACTGGAGCTCCCCATGGAGATACACTTGGACGAATGTATCCCCGGTCTAATAATTCTTGTAGCTGTACCTTTAGTTCCTTCAATTCTGCCGGAGCCATCCTGTACGGCGCCTTAGATATCGGACGAGTATCCAGAAATGTATCAATTGTGAATTCAATTTCTCTATCCGGCGGCATCCCAAGTATCTCGTCCGGAAACACATCGGGGAACTCTGCCACAATCTCGGTCTGATTCGAATCTACACCCTTCATTTGAGTGTCAAAAACAGAAGCAAGGAACCCTTCACATCCTGAGTACAACATGTGCCTTGCTGTAACTGCCGATATTACCATAGGTCCTTGGAACGCCGAGCCGCACGAGTAAGAGAACTCTGTTTCTCCGGTTAGGCGAAACACAACTCTCTTATCCGCACAGTCAATCGTTGCATGACAGGCGCTGAGCCAGTCCATTCCCAAGATGATATCGTACTCTTTGATGTCGAGTACAATTGCATCCAGAGATAAAGTCTTGCCTCCAATTTTTATGTAGCCGTCCCTGCAAATCAAAGTTGCAGGCATATCTACTCCCGAAGGAGTGCTAACACACAAAGCTGTCTTTAGTTGAGTCATACAAAATTTATTTTCCATTGCAAAATCAGAAGAGATAAAGCAATGAGTAGCGCCAGAATCAAAAAGTACTCTTGCAGGTGTGCCTTTATATAGCAACATACCTGTTATAACATTCTCCGCGGTCTGGGCCTCTGCCTGAGTCAAGGCATAAACCCTTGCTTGCCCACCTTGTTGATTCGGTGCATTCCCAGCTGGAGCCGGTAAGGCTGGTGGCGCTCCGCCACGATGCTGGTTGTTATATTGTCCCCGGTTGTGGTTGTTGTTATGCCCACGATACTGATTATTGTTATGCCCACGAGGAGGATACTGATTCCCTCCTCTATTTCTGCAGTCAGCTTCCTTGTGGCCCTGCTCGCCGTATTTGAAACACTTCACCCGACAATCTTCGGATCGATGTCCCCAACGGTTGCAAAATTTACAACGTTCTGTATGTTGAGGCCCTCGATTGTCTCCAGTATTGTGATGCTTAGGTGCGTCATTCCTGCTAGCAGACCAAGGTCGTTTCTGATTATTGAGTCCTTGGTTGCTCTTCATTGTCTCACGACTAGCCGGTTTATGAAATCTCTCCATCTCGAGAGCTGTCTCGTACGCCTCCCGGTAAGACGTACATTTCCGATTTAGCACATCCTTCTCTAGACCCTCATTCAAGCCTTGCACAAATCTTCCTCGCTTGGCGTCGTCATTCGGTACCATGTACCCAGCGAATGCGACTCTCTTCAAAAACTCTGTCTCATAGTCATGCACTGACATACTGCCTTGTCGAAGTGCAATGAACTCATTCTCTTTTTGTTGTCGGACAGCGGGTGGAATGAAGTGAGTAATGAAAGCCTGCTTAAAGGCCTCCCAAGACATCTTTATATCCTGACTATTTCCGCAAAGTGCCTGTCTCTGCGAAATCCACCATTCCTGGGCCTTGAGGCGAAGTTGTACAGCAGTACACTCCACTCTCTTACTGCCCTGAATCTCTAACATTCGGAAATAGCCCTCTAGTGTGTTCAAGAAGCCTATCACCTCATCTGGCTCCTCTTTTCCATCAAACTCAGGCGGGTCGCAACTTTTAAATTCAGAGAACTTGAAGCTCGTCCTCTTCTGTGTCGGCGTCTCAGGTTTCTCTGCCGGCACCTCCACGGTCTCGGTTGCTGCGGCCTTTGCAGAAACATTAGAATCGGCCGACAGCTTGATGACAATCTGAGTTAGACTATCAACTTGCTTTTGTTGAGCATCCAGCTGCTCCTGAAACTGATACTGAAGCTGCTCCTGATACTGATACTGAAGCTGCTCCTGAAGCGCGCGATGTTGAGCTTCGCTTTGCTTCCTCTGAGCCTCTATTTGCTTAATCAGTTTCTCAATCGGGTCAGACGATGAATTCGTCTTTGAGCTATCACCCTTGGTCATTCTACAACAAAGAAATAATTCCATTAGCACTCATAAAATATTTATGGGCTTATTGTATGGAACATTATTTCATGCCAGCGCCATCGACACCATCAATCGAGAAAATTTGCATCAAGACTTCCTTTTTGAAACATTTATTTTTGAAATCCGAGGAAGTGAAGCCGTGCTCTGATACCAACTTGTCACGCCCCGATTCGGGGAATCGCTCGCTTTGCTTCGATTCACGCCGAATCGATCGTCCTCGCTAAGGCGTGATGCCGTACAAGTCTGGAGTTGCACTTGTACAAGGCTAGAACATGCACATTTATATCAATTCATCACATTTGAAAAATAAGCCACAGTTGCGGAAACATTAAGCAAGCGGAATAGGAAGAAAATATTCATTTTATTGATGATTGTAGTCAGAATACAACTTTTCTCGATAATATTTGAAATGCCTTTTCGGCTACATTGATTCATGAAAAGAAGTACAACTGATAGGCTGCCATGAAATAATTTCCCGTTCCATACATCACGCCCCTTTAGTACTTTGAAATATAAGCAGCTATCTTTGAAATCTCCGCAATACTTTGTGCGTCTTTAGGAAAAACAACTTGAAAGGAAACAGCAGTTCAGAAAGCTTTAATTGCGATGTGCGCCCGAGCCTTCTCCAGTACCTGTGGAGGAGGGGTCAGCACATTATAACAATGCGCTGGTGAGCCCCGTTGGCCCACTCAGCTAAACCAACATTTTATTAATGACAAGCATTTTAAAGATATGAACTTATAAGGGACAGGCAACATTTAGAGTAAATCACAATTTAAATGACATGGTAGTTCAATAAACCATGTTTACTTTACCATTGGCCGAATCCAGCTTTCCTGCATAAAATACAGGATAATAATAATGTACTTACCGCCCCTGCATAAGACATTGATTAGCATACATTCCCACGATGTGACCACCGGTGTTGTTAAACCATATGGACTCTTTTCATTCATTCATTTGCATTTGGGACTTCAAGATAATGAGATGACAGCACAGTAGGGAGCTAGCCTCTATGATGCCTCGCATTACTCATGTTCCCCAAAGCACTTCATTATTTCCTCCTAGGTCGAATCGGTACAGGCGCCCCTGTACCGTTCGAGGAAATTATTGCTCAATCCTTGTATACAAGTTGTCCATGGTCAGGCAAATGTGTGTCCGACTCGATATACACAGTGTGCATAGAATATTTGAAGTAATAGGCAACAAGATCATTCTTAGCATTTCATAACCATCATTCTAGGCATCAATTCAATCATTTCAATGTTCAGTTCATTGCAGTGTAATCAATTCATTTCAATGTTCTATCTCTAGCATCTTAGTGGTATTGACTTGTGGCATTAGCATCTTGGTATCGATCAACGGATGTTGCAAGACAATTATTTAGTTGGCATGAAGGAATAGCGAGAGGGACAATACCACCACAGAGATCCACACTCACCAAATTAGAGAATCGTCGAGAGAGAGAGGAACACTTGCACGCTTAGCCTTCCGTCACGCGTCAGTCTGCATTGGCACCAAAAGATTGATTAATAATCCGTCTCGTTGTGTTCTCTTCTCTCAGAATTCTCAAGAATGAATGCTATGCAAATCGATGAAAACGGGCAAGAATCAAATCATCGAAAATCATTCAGAAAAGCATCCATCAAAACCAAGCAGCAAAACCAGCAGCAAAACATCCAGAGAAAACTCTTGGACGCATTTCAAGAGAAACCGATCCATTAATTGGAAAGGTTCTTATGCACTTGTCCGTGATCGATTCGATGCCGACGGTAAGTTTCCCCAATACTCGGTTCCGACCGAGTTAGCCAAGCCACAAGCCTTATATAGTGAACCGCTAGGAGCGGGACACTACAATATGTTCCCATTTCTACTCGAGAATAGGTAAAGGCTGTAATAGACCGACTGGCCTCTGACGCTCTGCCTTTACCTGCTGGCAAACTAGGCACCTCGAGACAAAACATGCTACATCCCTCTTCATCCCGTGCCACCAGAGATGCTTCCGCAAGTCACGGTACATCTTGTTGGCACCAGGGTGAATAGAATATCGTGGCTGATGTGCCTCCTGCAAGATCGCCTCAATCAGCTCGCCCTTCGGCACGCATAACCGACTGTCGTGCCTCAAAGATCCATCCTCCGAGATGGTGAAGTCATCAAGCAGTCCAGTTAAAGCCTGAACTCTGAGTCAACGGAGACTCTCATCTATAAACTGAGTCTCCTTGATCTGATCTATCAGACCCGATTGAATATCCAGTGCCATCATCTGCATCACAGCTCCTGGTAGAATCATCTTGATACTAAGCTTCTCTAGAACTTCTCGCAGATGTCGGTCCATCCTCATGTACCATGCCATCGGATGCCTGCTCAGCGCATCCGCTACTACGTTCGCCAGGAATCCGCTACTACGTTCGCCTTCCCGGGATGGTACTGCAGATCAATGTCGAAGTCTTTCATCAACTCCAACCATCTACGCTGCCTCATGTTCAGCTCCTTTTGCGTAAATATGTACTTCAAGCTCTTGTGGTCTGTAAAGATCTCCACTCGCTCTCCGTACAGATAATGCTTTCACAATTTGAGAGCAAAAATTACTGCAGCTAACTCTAAGTCGTGAGTAGGATAGTTCCGCTCATGAGTCCGCAGTTTCCTAGATGCATAGGCAATTACTTTCCCATGCTGTTTTAGAACGCATTCTAGCCCCTTTTCTGAAGCGTCGCTGTAAATAGTAAAACCTCCTGGTCCTGATGGTAGTACAAGAATTGGTGCAGTCGTCAGTCTTCTCTTCAGCTCATCAAATATTGCCTGTCATGCCTCTGTCCAGATGTACTCTGCGTCCTTCCGTGTCAGCTTCGTCATGGGCTCGGCTATCCTGGCAAAGTCCAGGACAAACTTCCTGTAATAGCCTGCTAAATCCAAGAAACTCCTGATCTCTGCTACTGATGACGGAGCCTTCCACGTCTCGATGGCAGCAATCTTCTTGGGGTCCACTGAGATACAATCTCCAGTAACCACATGACCGAGAAACTCCACTCGGTCAGAAAAGAACTCGCACTTTGACAGCTTTGCATATAGCCTCTCCTTTTGCAGAATCCCGAGAACTGTCCATAAGTGCTCCTCGTCCTCCTCTGGCGTCTTCGAGTATATCAAGATATCGTCGATGAATACCACGACGAATTTATCTAGATATTGGTGAAATGCCTTGTTCATCAAGTTCATGAAGACAGCTAGCGCATTTGTAAGACCAAATGGCATCACCAAAAACTCGTATTGCCCATACTTGGTGTTGAAAGCAGTCTTTTGGATGTCTTCAGCTCTGACCTTCACCTGATGGTAGCCTGACCTCAAGTCTATCCTGGAGAACACTTTCGCTCCACTTAACTGGTCAAACAGATCATCTATCCGAGGCAACGAATATCTGTTTTTGATGGTAATAGAGTTCAACGCCCTGTAGTCAATGCACAACCGGACCATACCATCCTTCTTTGGCACAAAGAGTACTGGTGCTCCCCATGGTGAAGCGCTAGATCGAATGAAACCCTTGCTCAGCAGGTCATCGATCTGCTCCTTTATCTCTATGGCCTCCTTGGGGTTCACCCTATAACAAGCCTGGACATTGGTGATGAGCCCGATAACAAGTCTATAGTGAACTCCACGTCTCTGTCGGGTAGATGTCCTGGAAGATCCTCGAGGAACACATCTATAAACTCTACTACAATAGGGTACGGTGCTTGCTCTCCAACCGCGACACTATAGCTCATCTCCAAGCTGTTCTCTGGCCCGGATCTCTCGATGCTGAATGGTGCTGCTCCTAGGGGACTAAACAGAATACTACCATCATGACAGTCTATAACTGCGTAAGCGTAGCTAAGCCAATCCATTCCCAATACTATGTCGTATCCAGGAACTGGCATCACAAAGAATCGTCCCAAAATTCCCTTCCGGCTACAGTGATAGAGCATATATAAATAGCTCTAATGGGTACCGGCCCGTCCCCTGTCATCACTCTACTCACTCATTCGGTAGGTGTGGCTACTAAATGATGTTTTTGCAAAAATTCTAATAACAGAAAACTATGTGAAGCACCAGAATCAAACAAGCATATGGCAGGAAAAGTATGTAAATAAATTCGACCTGTGATAACATCGGCCAAATAATCCTGCTCTGGCTTTGGGCCCTGCTCCGGCTCCGCTGGCTCAATGGCAAGAGCGTAAGCTCTCCCCTAGGGCCCTCTTTGCTGCTGCTGATGCTGCCCGAACCTCTGCTACTGAGTCGGAAGCGGTGGTCCTCTAGGTGGTCCAGTGCCTGGTGTCTTCGCTGTCGGGCAATCTCGAAGCTGATGGGTGGAAGACCCACAAGCTAGGCACTGGTTCAGCCTCTTCCTGCATATAGAAACTTCATGGCCTGGCCTCCTACAGTACGTGCATGTAGCTCCCCTCTGCTGCTGGTGCTGGCCGAGGGTCCTTGTCGGTGGTGCCCGCTGCTGCTGGTGCTGGAGGACGATAAGCCTGCTGATGCTGAGCAGGTGCCTTCGGCTAGAAAGCCTGGTGCTTGGACGGCCCGTCATGGTGTCCGGTAGCTGGCCTCTTGTAAGACAGAAGATGCTCCTCTATACCTCGAGCTAGCTCGAGAATCTGATAGTTGTCGGTAGTCCCGTTTGCCACCAATAATATGCCGATGTCCGGGATCAGGCCATGGCATAATCTACGTGCCATCTCTTCGGGATCTGCTACTAGGCTAGGGGCAAAACGGCTCAACCGACTAAACTCTCCAGCATACTTGTCTACTGAGCGGTTCCCCTGCTGCAGGTTCTGAAACTGTAACCCTATGGCAACTCTGGCGGTAGTCAAGAAAAAC
>JANAVB010015600.1:30814373-30884373 GCA_029216955.1 Iris pallida
AAATATAAGTGCAAGAGAAGAAGTAATAACAATACCGACACACGATATATCCTGGTATCCTCCCAAGAGGCACTCCAGTCCCGGAACTCTCTCCGGCTTTAATCCACTATTTGAGTAAATAGTTACACACGAGTTTGGATCCGAAGAACTCGCCAACTTCTTACACGAGAGCTTTAATCCGAAGGCCTCTCCGACTTCAATCGAGAGTTTGGATACGAAGACTCTCCAACTTCAACCGAGAGTTTGGATACGAAGACTCCCCAACTTCAACCTTTCACAATAGGTTTTGATCTCCTTATACAATAAGATGAAGATCTCACTTTTTAACTCAATAACTCTAACACAATTTGTGGATGGCAAATGAAAGCTTTGTAGAGTTGTTTGTGGATAGGCTTTGGTGGTTTAGAAATTTTTAGGCTTAAAGCATCAACCTTGAATAAAGGGGTTCAAGGCTATTTATAACCAAAGCATTGAAAAGAGCTCAAAGGCAACTATTCAGACAGCGACCGGTATACCGTCGGTATGGACCAGTATACCGTCGATATGCCGGTCTGGAGCTACAACGACTAGAAATATAGCCGTTGGGATCATTAAATGCTCGAAATTCGATCGTTGGAATTTCAAAGTTACTGAACCGGTATACCGTCGGTATGAACCGGTATACCGATTTTGTAGACATAAAACTTTCTGTGAACAAAATCGATATACCGTCGGTATAGACCGGTATACCGTCGGTATGCCGGTTTTCAACCAAAAATGATCCTGGGCTAAATTCTACCTAGCTTTTGATTTTGCCATCCATTTCTTGTGTGTACAATTATTCCTAAGACTCATTACAGACTCCAGATATACTGTAGCAGGTGCAGGCTTCTTCAGAGTCTTGAAATGATGATGGCATGGCATGGCTTATTTCTTTGATAAGTGCTGGCTTTTTCTCTTGGCGGCAACAGTCCAAACCGAAGATGTCGTCGGGCGGTTCAGAGAAATCTTTGTGGAATACCATCGTCTTTGGCCCACCATGATTTCTTCATTGCATATCTCTACATTTGATCTTGCTAATTGCTTTTCTGCAAATACATGTTAGACGAACAAAGTAATATACATGTAGCAAGTATGATAAGATAAAGCATATTAGGACTATGTAAAGTTTAAGTATCAATGCTATAGTGATAGCATAAATATTAGTGATATCATAATGTTAAACTTAATTGAATAACCATAATCAAAACATAGTTCTGATTTTGGTAGCTCAATTAAATTTAAGATAAATATAATAAAAACTCATATCACTAATATGTAACACAATAAGAACATATCACCAAAGGTACAAGTATAAGTAGAAATGTTATAGTGATAGTATGAAGATTAGTGATAATGAAATGCTAAACTTAACAGATTAACCATATTCAAAAACATGATATAATTATTGGGCCAACAAAGATGACTTCAGGGAAGTCTCTGACGCTTCAAGACGTGAAGCATGTACCTGCTATTGTAAAGAACCTAATCTCTGGAGGCCTACTCTGTAACACGGGCCTAAGGATGGTCATCAATGCTGGCTAGATGATAATATCCATAAAAGGAACATACTTCGAGAAAGTATTTTATATCGAAGTAATGTTTAAACTTTAGCTTGTAAATCAGTCTAATAAAATCAATACAATCACTCATTCTGATTATACTCTTGAGTTGTGGCATGATAGACTAGGACATGTTCATTGTAAAAGAATAAATAAAATATCTAGTCTAGGACTTATCTCCAAATATGGGGATAAGGTAGAGAAATGTGAAGTGTGTGCTCAAACAAAGATTACAAGAAAACCCTTTTATTGGGTTAATCAAAACATAGATCTTCTAAAATTGGTACACTCCGATATCTGTGACTTCAAATAATTCTCTACAAAAGTCGAGATGAAGTACTTCATAAATTTCATCGATGACTTCTTAAAATATGCGTTCATTAACTTGCTAAAGTCTAAAGGCGAAACGTTTGAGAAGTTTAAAGAGTCAGGGCGAGGCTGAACGACAAACTGGACAACAACTCAAGAGAATAAGAAGTGATCGAGGTGGAGAGTATCGGTCTCATGAATTCGCATCATTCTGCAAAGAATATGGAATCATCAACGAGACTACTGCTCCGTATTCTCCTCAATCTAACGGAGTAGCAGAAAGAAAATACAGAACGTTGACAAAAATGATAAACTCAATGCTGTTGATTGCGGGTCTTCCAAATTGCTATTAGAAAGAAGCTGCATTGACGGCCACTTTTATTCTGAATAGAGTGTCGTATGCAACTTCGAACATCACTCCTCATGAACTCTGGTTCAAAGTCAGACCTAACTTGAATATTATTCGAGTGTGGGGGTGTCTGGCATATGTAAAGCTCCTAAATTTAAAGATTCAGAAGCTCGGGACAAGGACTACGAAGACGATCTTCTTGGGATATGCCGAGAAGAGTGATGCTCGGAGATTTCTTGATATAGAATTAAATCATATTATTGTATCTTGCGACGCAGAATACTTTGAAGATAAATTTGTAAGGCACAAAAATATTATTTTTGCGGACATTATGGAGAATAATGAGGGTACGCAGGAAATTAAAATTTCTAATGAGAATGTAGTCCAAAAATAAGTTGTTGTGGAAGAGACAACACTTGAACCAGAACTCGCTGAGCCGTCAACTATGCGAGTGAGGAGACCGAAGGACTTCGGAGATGACTTTGTCACCTATCATGTGGAAGTAGATCCGCTTACCTATGATGAGGGGATTGTAAGCCCCCTGAATTTTTGGAATTTATTTTTTGAATTTTCTAAATGAATTATTATTGATAATTTATTTTTATTTAATTAATTTTGATCATTAAATGCTCTTTACCGTGACTTTGATTTCTAGAGCATTAGGGATGCCAGTCTCTGAAAACTTTTTTCTTGAAGTTTGTAGTAGACGAAATTATCTTCAATTTGATATATCATCTCCCACTCGAACTTGTTCCCTTGTGCTCCATTCGCTTCGTACAACTTTTGGGTCAATTTAGACCAATTTATCGTCAGTCGTAATTCGTGACTTAACTTCCAACTTAATTTTCGGGCCCGACATCGGTCCAATCTGCTCGACCCAATATATGGTTCTGGCCTATTTCGAGTCTACTATGCACGTGCCACTTGCGTGCCACCAAATTGATCTCCCTTGTGCTCCCATTTCATCCATAATTTAATTTGGTTTAAATTTGTTATTTTAATTAAATCTTGGCCCCAACTCAACCAAACTTGGCCCAACACCCAATCCAATTTGGTGTAGGCCCTATCATGTCTATCCATTTACCTCACATAATTTTCTCTCTTGTCCCTACTCAAAATATCTATTTCTCTCTTGTATATACACACACACACACACACACACACACACACACACACACACACACACACACACACACACACACACATATATATATATATATATATATATATATACAAATATCTTTTTCTCTCTTCCATTATTAAACCCACTCCTACACATACACCCCCTCTCTCTCACCAGCACACATCACCCCTTACAGCCGACTAGCCACTCTCTCTCTCTCTACTTTTTCTCTTTCCCTCTCTCTAATTAATATCTCTATCTCTCTCTTTTCGATATATTATATATACACACACCTCACATAATTTACTCTCTCTCTCAATCCCATCAACACTCCCTCTCTCTCTCTCTTATTAACACACACACACACACCCACGTTCAGCAGAACCCCCCTCACTCTCATCATCATCAACACCACCACTGTCATCATCCTCATCACCACGCTCACCACCCCGAGCTCCCCCTCCTCCTATTCTTCTTCTTCACCACCACAACAACACCACCATCACCATCATTTCCACACCATCACCACCACCGAGCGTTGTAACGCCCCAGTCCCAAAATACTTAGGACTAGGTACGTATCCATGCCAGCTGCATACATACGAAGTATACTCTAATATATGGAAACTCGTATGTATACATAAGCTGTAAAATGCCGTAAACCAAGAGTAATCTAATCTCATCCACAAATGAAGAATAATAGATATCATATAATCAACTGTAATAAGTCTTTGTACAATACGTTGGGCGGAGACAAATCCACTACCAACAAGTAAGGAAAAATATACATAGAAACGGAAAGGATTTGGAGGGAGTAGAAAAAAAAATCCAAGACACGTCATCTCTGAATGAATAGAGAAGATCGTGACCTCGACTAGAACACCTGCAATATCACAAAAGCACACACCTGGAGAGATAACCAGGTCCTCAGAGGGACGTAACAAGATACATAAAGAACATGCCATAAATACTGAATACAAAATATGCCACAAAGAAAATAAGTGACAAGACAACAATAAGGTAATCTAACCGTAATACTGTGTTCATGCAGTTAAGAACAAACCTCCAACGCATGGGTATCTGGCTCAGTAGCAGTAACTCAGGCATAGTCCCATTAGGATACCAGGGACCTCAAAGCGTAACATTCCTCGAATGTCAGAGGCCAGCAGTATCAGTAATAGGAAAGTACATAAGGGCCCATACATTAAGGAAATGTTCTTCCCACCCAATGCCTAACAGAGTCACATCTATGTCTCGTATACCTCTACTAACTGCTAAGTCTCCTAACATGCCTCTATTAGCAGTTAGCCCTAATGCATGCACATGGGGGATCAGCCCACACACAATGACCTCTACATGCTACTCGTCTCACACATCCTCGTGGTACAACTGTGTCGAGGCATATGTAATACACTATAAACGGTAGTCCCCTAACTCTAAGTTCATATGCAATCAAAGGGTAGTAACAAACTAACTAATAATCACTGAGCATGTAGTAAATCAAGAACTGTAATAACTGAAAATAATGAACAGTGATATGTAAATAAATGCAGACTGAATGTAAACAGTATAATGGCAAGGTATCTTGCCTGATTCTGTGCTGTAAATATGAAACGCGGCTCCCGCGTCCACGCCTCCGGAACCCGACGCTCCTAGATAATTAATTAACTAAATTAAGTCACTACTTATGAAACTTACGACACGACTTAAATAGTCAAAGTAATGTGTTAAAATTATATTCTATCTCTCGTGGAACCATTTAGATCTATACAATCACACACAGGTTCCACGAGACATCGAAACACAGTTTTAGGGTTTCTAACTTTTAATTAGTCGGTTATGCCCCTACTTCAATAACATACTTAAAAATTATATAAAAATCATAAAAATAATATTTAAACTAATTTTCTACAGATTTATCTCTGAAATTCCAAAATTAATATTTCTAAAGGCATTTATGACTAGTTGATTAATAAGTCAGCTAGTCTACCCGAAACTCGTCCGGAACATAGTTAATGACTCAAAATTGCTAAAATAACCAAAAATATATTTTAAGCAGCAATAAAATAATTTATTTCATAGAATAATATCAAAAGTACAAAGGTTGAGTTATACTACAAGTTTGGGACATTCTAGGTCAGCCGGTTAACCGAAATTAGCTAGTTTTGACCTATAATTTTCTCGACCAGATTTGAGTTGCTAAAATTATGAAAAAAATACTTAAAAAATCCTAATTTATGTATATGAACACACATAAAATTTAGTTTCAAAAATAGCTACCAATAACTCATAGTTCCTTTACAATGGGGTTAATTTTGATCCTACCGACACATGAATATTATGCCTATATTTTATGAAATATTTATGGATGATTATACCTAACAAAAGCCATCAAAATATAATTTCTAAAGAATTAATAACATATTTTCTACAGAATTTTAGCAAAGGTTTTTAGAAGAAAAGATTAGAATTCTTGCCAAAGATCCTTGCTAGAAAGGGTGATGATGACTTCTCTTCACCAAAGCTCCAATATTTTCCGCTATCCTCGCTTGGTAATCCTCTCTTGATGAGTATGGGAGAGTTGATAATAGCTATAGAGGATTGGATGGGGGAGATAGAGTTTTTAGGGTTTGTTTTGAGGGGTTTTGGGGATGTATGGTGGAGGAGATGAGTTTTTGTGAAGGATGGAGAGATGTGCAATGGAGGAGATAATGTATGGAGGCTATGGAGAGTTTTTTGCTGTAGAAATTATGGAAAGGGAGAGGGGTTTTGTTCGGCCAAAGGTGAGGGAGAGAAAGATTTGGATTTGGTTAAGATTTGGGATAAGTTGGTATATTTAAACGTATCCTTAAATAAATTTTAAGCAATCTAGGATTTAAATTCTATTTAATTTGATGCATTTGGCCATGGGAGAGTTGCTTGGCCGAAATTATCATGGTGGAGGTCCACTTGGCATGATTTGGTTGTTTGGTGAGTTGGCAAGTTGATTGGATTGAGGATTTAAAAAGGGGTTTCCTAATATAGAACTATTTAATTCTATCTATGTAATTATACTACAAAATCTGAATTAAATACAAATAAATGTAATTATTAATATTTATTAATGCCCAACATGCCTACATAGGGTTGGATTTGGCTTGGAAGAGGTTTGGGAAGGTTTTGAGCAACCGGGTCTCCTAAAAAGTCATAAGGGCTTTCTTAACTAATTAATTAAATAAAAATATAACTTGTGCCATAATTTGAATGGTTAACATGCAAGAGATTACAATATGACCATGGCATTCCTAACATGGCTAGCATACTAGTTAAAGCACCCGACTACGCTAGGCATGCCATACTTTCTAGTCGTCTTGCATATTCAAACTCAACCATGGCTATAGTCCTTTTATATAATATAAATAAGATAAAAATAAATTAAAATTAAATAAAATTCAAAAATAATTTAAATATTCTTTTAAATTATAAGGGATTTTACATCCTACCCAACTTATGACAATTTCGTCCTCGAAATTAAAAAGAATCATAATATCAAGAATTGTGAGATTTTGTACGGAGGGAGAGTAGGTACGTCAAATCTTAGCTCAATTTTTGAAAGGATGGAGGGGTGGTTGTCATAGGAATCCCAATTGACCTCATATTCTACAAGATGGGGTATGCTTCCTTCCAGACTCTACCCAACTTATAGAAGTTGGCCACCCGTAAAAATCGTCGTCATTACAAGACTTTGAGAAGGACAATTTCTAGGGAGGGGCACGAGAATAATGGACACTTCTGACCGCAGTCTTGGATTCTAAGTGAGCCTCGATAACACCATAACGTTCTTGGTCAATAACAACTATAAGAAAGTTACTACAATTAAACATTGTCACTCTAGGGGTCATGCTTCTGATAAGCTGGTAGTGACCTCTTGTTGGAATATACTAAGGTGTGTCGGTTTAGAAGGATTCGTTCTACGTCTAACATGGGAAACTAAGAAGTGATCTTGAAAACTTAAGGAAGAAGAATTTATGGCCAAGTGATGAGAATCGATGATAATTAAAGAATCCAGGCTATAGAATATGATTAGGCAAGTGTTTTGAAAACTCTAAGTCAAAACGACTAATATGTGTAGGCTGATGTTTGGTGTTGTGTAGGAGGCATGCGCTTGCTTGTTGGAAGGCATACGTCATAGGTGTGCGTCTTGCATAGATCTTGAGTATTCAGTTTAGTTAAGGGAATGGGTCGATATTTGTATGGGTGAAATCGAATAGGTCGAATTTTTCTATGGTTTGTTTTGAGGAAACCATGTGTCATACACGTGGTGTAATTTTTAAATGGAGCACTGGAAAGTTCGTTTGTGTGGGACATGTATGTCATGTGAGTAGCATGACTAGTCTTGTTCGTGAGTGTGAACTTTGTCGAAAGGAAAAGGCTAGTGTTGTGCTTCAATTATCAAAATCACGGTCGAGGGTATCACATGATACGAATATGGGTCGACGTTATAAACCATTAAATTATTAGTCTAATTGGAACCAATCATTTCCATCCACTTGTTAATTCCAAAATCTTATGTTCCTTAGAGAGGCTTGCGATCTATTTTCCTCAAAAAAAAATTTTGCTATTGATTTAAACAAAATGATTCTATGATTGACTTGAAGAATTTAGGTTGCAAACTATTACCGTAGTTATCTAAACGCACGAGCAAAGGGTTATAAAATGCAAAATAAAAGATCGTTTCATAAATTCCATACAGAAGGAAGAACAGTCACGATTGTAATCCCATTCTGAGAGGTAGAGTATAATAAGTTCAATGTTCTACCCAACTTATAGAAGTTGGTTAATCGGGAAAAGCACAGAAATAGGGCTTCTAAGAAGGTCAAATTTCAAGGAGGTATAGGAAGTATGAGGTATTTCCAATCATAGTCACAGACTCTATAGGAAGTCTAGGTATTATCTATTTAATATGGCCCATATATTAACTATATTTGGTCAAGACTGTATGAGAGGTCTTGGTCAAGTATATCCGAAAGCAAGTTGGTACCGAGAGATGCATAACATAGGCTACGAAGAGATGCAGTTACGAAATCTATGGAAGGAGAATTAGTGAGCCGAGAGGTGGGGCCTACATAATAGGAGTGAGAGCCTATTCGTCAAGTTTGGTTTTATAGTCCCAATATGGCGATAGTCTATGATGGGTTTAACTGAGTCTCAATAGGTTCCCTAATTGGACTTCAATCTTTGATTGCATGAACTTTATATTTTAATCTATAGTGGCTGGACAAAATTTTGTGGAATTTTAAACCATCCCTATTAGGTTAGGGTAATGTAGAATAGGTTTAAATTCAAGTGGTTCGGCAAATTTCCCGACGGGTTGGTAGAATAGGTTCTGCAAGTCGTGAGATGCGCCTTCCATGACTTTTGTGTTTAAGTAGCACACAAGGCCTCTATTGAGTGGCACACTAGTGGCATGTGCGTAAAGGACTTCGAGTAGATCACAACCATATATTGGGCCAAAAGATTTGAGTCAAGATTGGATTTCTAACTGCAGTCCGAAAGTACATCAGTGTTATGGTAAGGGTTATCGCTAGTCCCTTTTGACCTGAAAGTCGTATCATAATAATAGAGTCCAAGGAGATGTGTTTGTGTGGGAAATGATATGTCTACTTGAAGGTGGACTCGTTTAAGTTTTGCATATAAATTTTGTTGGAAGATAACAGCTAGTATTATACTTCAAATATCAAAGTCACGGTAAGGGACACCAAAAGATCTAAAAAGAAAGTGGGAGTTCACGAGTCACTAATTTATCATCCTAGTGAGAACCAATTTACCTCAATCAATCGGTGATCCCTAAATTCCTAAAAGTAAGAATGTCTTACAATCTATTCACTCTAGAGACTAGGATATAGTTTTAGGAATAATGAGGTTAGGAATATTTGAGTCGCGATATCGTACCTTGACATTTGGTAATAATAAGTCACGATATGATTGATAACATGATAGGGTAGTTGTGAATCAGTTTCGAGGATTGTACCTTGAGTTCTAATAAATGGAAATGATTGCATACAGTGGTACCTGAGTCGATAAGATGGAATGACCCGCTTGTCCATGGTATACGAGAGTCTATCGGTGGAATAACGAACTCTAAAGCACGTCATGGGAAAGATCCCTAACTACTAAGTCGTGAATTTCTATTTGTGTCAAACCTGTCAGACTATAGTCACAAGCGTTCTAGAGGTATTTGTAGGACCGATTGTAGGAACGAGTTGTAAAGCGCAATACTCTAGAGGGGGGGTGAATAGAGTAGGCAGCGGAAATTAACTATTTAAAAATGTTAGTAACAAGATCATAGATAATATATCACAGATAAGTAAATAAAAAGTAGAGAGTAGAGAGCAAACGCAAACACAAGGATGTATACTGGTTTTCCTCTGTTGAGGACTAGTCCAGTCGGAAGAACTCTAGCTTCCAGTTGAATCCACTATGGAAAATCACCACAAGTTTTCATCCGAAGATCTTGCAACTTCTACAACGCGAGCTTTGATCCGAAGTACTCGACCAACTTCAATTGTGAAGTGTGTACCTTCAATCAAGCCTCCGATTACAACCACTCTGAAACTTCTAGACCGTACCGCACTGGCAAATCGACTAGAGGATTGTAACTGGCTTGGGATTTGAAAATGAAAGCTCAGAATACTTTGGAAGAAGTAGTAGGCTGATAGAGAAGAGATATGAAAGTGAATTGGTGAGTTGAAATGATCGAAATCCTTCTCTATTTATAGTTTTTCCAAAGGCAGAATTCTGACAGAATTCGGGCAGAATTCGGACAGAACTCGATGAGAAAATCTCGGTGGGATCCGTAACTGCAGGAAGACCAAGTTCAAAAAGCAACGTTTACTAACCGAACTCTGGCCGAACTCTGGCCGAATTCTGGCCGAACTCTGGCCGAATTCTGTCCGAGTTCTGTTGGAGTTCTGTCAGGGTTTTTGTAAATTGGTTTTTGGGCTTTTTGAAAAGTCAGGCAGTTTAGGAAGTAGTTTGGGCTTATGTAAGTGGCTTGTTTTCAAAATGAAAGGGTATTTTGAAAACGTTTCTTGGGTAGCCTATTTGCCAGTACGATGCAGTGTACATCGTATTCCTAGACTCAATAAATATGAAAAATACATTGATAAAATAGGAAAACCAAGAGCCCTTTGATGACGCCTTTCTTCAAATATTTGAGCAGACTTGAAGACGCCTTTTTTCATTTGACGGCAATCGTCCAAAGATAAACAGCGGAACCCCCGATGCGAGGCCCCGGATAGGTCGTTAGGCGGTTCAGAGAAATCTTCTTGTATAACGCCGTCTTTGGCCCATCAATAATTCTTCATTACATATGTCCTGGTTTGATCATGATTGATCATGCTTACAGCATGTCTACAAATACATGTTAGACAAACAAACCAACATGATACAAGCATAGCAATATGATATAGAACATTTAGACAATGCTAAGTTTAAGTAGCAACATGATAGTGATTACATGAATATTAGTGACGTCATTATGTTAAACTTAATTGATTAGCCATATTCAAAAACATGATATAATCATTGGGCTAACAATCTCCCCCTTTTTGATTATGGCAAATCCTTTAAGTTTAATATATATACAATAGATGCATGTATCACTAATAAACACATAATACTAAAAGATTGTATGCAGACTTAAACTTATTTCTCCCCACTTAAACTTATTTCTCCCCCTTTGACATGATCAAAAATAAGCTCTCCCGTAATTAGAGCTAAAATGAACTCAAGCATAAGTAAAGGAGGAAAGCACAAATAATCACGATCAAGGATTAGGAGAACAGTGTAATGACAAGTGTAGAAAATTTCATAACTAAAGAATAAAAACTAAAGAATAAAATCTTGTCAAAACACAACATAAAAAAAATCAATCAAAACGCAACATAGTTGGTTGAACTTTAACAAAGAACACTGAAATCAAGCAATACATAGTTTACCAACTAAAAATCCAAAAATGAAATATGTTTTGAATGTCATTTGACGAATAGAAATTCATAGATCTAGTATATTTTTTAAAAAAAAATCAAAAATATAATGAGACTTTTGACAATGATCACAAAAAAAATATGATTCATAATTTGCCCATACAAATTAGTGAATCAATTCCATAAAGAGTATAATCATCGAAAAGAGATCAAAATAAGTATACTAGAATCTATGCAAAATATATACCAAAGTTCATGCATTTGAATTCAATTACCTTAGCATGGTATATGAATATCCATTAGATAAACATAAAGGTAATGAAGACAAAATACTTGAGAAGGAGAAATTCAGTCGACTTGAATGCTCCCCCACAAAGTATGATCAGTCTAAATATAGATAATCATGAACTTTGAGATAAAATCTCAATAAGAAATGCCAAAACAGTTTAAACTCAAAAGGAGTAATCAAATAAGAATGATTAAACATATTTGGCAAGATAACTTTTAGAAATTCGAATGAGAGAATTAAAATAAATAATAATCATATATTCTCTCATCTAATACAAATCCAAATATCATGAACAACTCAACAAGATATTTAACGTAAAAGAATATATGTCCATGATGAACTTAGCTATACCACATATTAAGGGCATAAAATAATTGAAACAATTAATTTGCTCCCCCTTAAAATATGCGTATATAGTTCAAAAATAATTTATATGCATAAAATAGATAAAATAAATAATCACAAGATCTAAGGGATTTCCAAGATATGCATCTTTTCTTTCCTTTGATCAAATGCATATAAAATTCCAAACTCAAAACAAATATCATCTTTAGGCAAGAAAAGAAATCCAATAAATGCTTAAAGATGAACAAACAAAATATATCTCCAATATATATATATATAAAAGAAATATTTTAATACATAAAACGATTTTGAAAACTGTCTTTAATAATAATATTTGAGTACCGGACAGATTCAATAAATCAAAAAGACATCAAAAAGACTTTTCAAAAATATGGAGTTTATTACGAAAAAAAATTGTCTTAATAATGTTCGAATGCGTCCATTTAGTCCTTAGACTGAAAGCCGTCGATTCGAATCACTGAAACAATTTCAATAAAAGAATCCATAAATCATAAATAAATTCATTTGAACAAATAAACATAACTAGATAAATGTCCAAAGAAAAATGTATTCTAGATATATGGCATGTCAAAGGGGATAATTGATTTAAAACAATTAACTACTCCACCTTTACTTGGCTATATCCAAAAATAATAATATAGATAAAAATTTTAAAAATAAAATTCAGAGACATATTTCCAGAAGTAGAAAACTAATTCAAAAATATTAGGTCTTCTTATCAAAGTTCATTTCTTCCCTTTTAAAGCCTTAGCACGATGTTCACTGACAACCGTAGGGTTAAAGAAAAGAAATGCTTTGAGAGAGAGATTCAATTTACTTGACTTCTCCCCTGCAAAGAATTACTGTTGTAGACAGTAAGTAACTTGAATAAGAAGATAATAATTTAAAGCTCAAAATCATTAATATTGCGAATATTACACAAGCTAAAGATGAAATCACAATATCATAATATTCAATGATTAGTCATGAATACGAAAAACAATCATCTTTAGACAAAAGAAGAAATATCCATTAAATGAACATTTAAAAATAAAACAATCAAAAGATATTTCAAATTTGCATGATGAATAATCGTATAAGTCAAAAGATGACATGAATTGATCTATGCTATAGAATCTCATAATCGACAAGATAGATCAACATATGCTACCTTTTGTAAAAATATAAAGAGAGAATATTATCCATCAAATCTAAAATTCAAAATCCATCAGATAATAATTGCAACTAGATCTCAATAAATCTTTAGTTTAAAAAGCGTTGATCAATCTTGGGTTAGCTGTAGAGGTACTGTCCCAGCTAACGGAGGTTCACCGGGGAACACTTAAGTACCGCTTCGCTTCGACCGTAGTCGTGGTGACAGACAGACCTTTTGTAGGCTTGTACCCAAAATAAATCTCTTCTTTAATAACCGAGGATTTAAAAAGAATTAGTGCAATATGAAATCAATTATATTCTATGGAAAAAAAATCTTAGAATAATGTAGCATATAGCATAAATTACATTTATCCATATGTGCTACAAAATCATTGGGTTACAATAAAATATAAAATATTTGTAAATCAAAATGTAGAACCTAGATACGTTGATGTATTCTGGAATCTAGGAGACTTGACAGCACCTTGGATCCAGAACTAGATGATAGTTGCAAGTAGACCTTAATAAATCTTAAGTCTATAAAGTATTGATCACTTCAGGTTAGCTGTAGGGGCCGGTTCCCAGCTAGCGGTAGTCCGAAGACTAGTGCACCGTGTCGCTTCAGGCTATTTACATCTGTATGACAGAAGGACCCTTTCGGCTTGTTCCCAAAATGATTTCTACTCTTAAGAACTTAGATTCAAGGGAATATATGCAGTATCATCGAACATCATCGAATTCCAGAATCCCTAAAAGTAAAATAAGTAAATACCTAAAGAATGGTTTATCAAGATCAAGATATTAAAAATATCATGTATCCAAAAAGTCAACCAAAAAGCCAAGAAAAACATACATCATTAAAATAGGCTTTTGAGGAAGAAGCTAATAAAAATAAGAACATAAATTTGTTCAAAGTAATCACTAGCTTAAGTATGAGATAAGTACAAGTTTAAAAACTACTTTTCAAAATTAATATAATATAGAACTTGAACTTAACTCATAAATCTCCATAAAGATATTTATACAAAAATATAAGAAATATATCAGCAATATATGAATGAAAATGAATTATTCAAGCATCAAAAACATACATAAATAAACTTTATCAGACAAGGATGTAATTGATTCATAAGAAATTAATCAAAATAAAATATGAGAATCAATAGTGAATATATTATGCAAGCACAAGGTTAACATAAAAGTATATGTATATACTTTTCAAGTAAATAAAAGACTTGTGCTAAACATACATACTCACAAAATACTGATCAAAGTAAATACGGCATGTTAAAGACAAAACAGTAAGGAGTGATCATTAAAAAATATTAAATACAGAGAGTCAAAAACATATTAACCAAAACAAAGTTAAGCTCCAATAGACTAGAGTGGTATGCATGCTTTAAGAATAAAGATTAAGAGTAAATAGCATACATAGACAAATGTGTCACACTAATAGAAAATAAAAAAATATATATATAGTGTGAACTAAACATTTGAGCTAAACAGCTAGTCAAGCTAGGATTATGTCTCACATTGATTCAAACAATAAACAATTTAAAAGACATCAATAAAAGCTAATATGAAGAAATCAATAAGAACATGCTAAATATTAAGAACTATTTAGAAAGCATGTTACCGAAGTGGTTCTAGTGACCACACTTCTGTTGGTGCAATTGCATGAAAGATGACCTTTGTAGCTTTGCAATCACCAACATGTTCCATGGTTCTATTTGATATGAGAAGCTTCACCTGCAATATTAGGTAAAGACTTTGGTATCCAATAATTGGATCCACATTTGTTAGCTTTGGGAACCCATTTGCACAAGTTCATATCAACTAGTTTTCTAATCTGACAATAATTAGAAACATGTCCATTCATACCACAATAATGACAGAAAGAATTAACATTAGTACTATGTACAGCAGTATGAAAATGTGCAGTAGTGTGATATGATGTACGTGGATACTTGTAATAGAAAGCATGGTTGTGTGAAGCTTTAGCTTTGCTTGCTTCCTTTCTAAAAGATCTGACATGTGTGACTTTGTGATATGCTAAGTGTCCTGTGTTAGACTGAGTCGTAGGTTGTATTACCTGCTTCCCAAGTCTAATCTCTAACTTTTTAGAGTTAGCACAGATCTCATCATACTTAGCAGAAAGAGCATCAATTCTACATGAAGCAATAGAATACTTCTTCTTTTCTGATTCTAATTCCTCCTTAAGTTTAGCATTTTCTTGAGTGCTTTTCTCAATGCAATCAAGTGCCTCATGCAATCTAAACTTCAGTGTGGAAATCTCAGTAGAATTATCAGAAGTAGAAGTATCTCTAGCATCATTCAATAAGCAAGTAAGCTTTTCAATCTCACGCTTATAGGATCGAATATCCTTTCTAGCTTGCTTATATTTATCTAATACTTTCTTGTGTTCTTCTAACAGATCACTGAAAGCATCAGATAAATCATCATAAGAAAATTCACTCTCTCCAGAAAAAGAAATATTTTGTACCTCGTTAGATAATGCCATTGAGCATAAATTTGCAGCTTGATGAGGTCTCTCTTCTTCTTCATCATCTTCTTCTTCAGAAACACTTGCTTCGCTTTCACACCATATGCCCGATGATCTTCCTTCATTTAATTGTTCACAGTGACTCTCCTTTCTTGTAGTAGTACAATCTTCTTGGATGTGGTCTATCTTCTTGTAGTTTTCACATACAAGCTCTTCTTCGTATAAGGAATGATGCTGTACTTTAAATCTAAATTTCGTTATGCAAATATTTGCATTATTATGAAGATTATCCTTCCCTCTGGAGTTGCTAGCTTTGCTTTCATACCTGCACTCATAAGTAGCTTCAAGAACCTTCCAAATTTTATGAGATGTTGTGCAAGTAGAAATAAGATTGAATACATTTGTGTCTACAGCACAATAAAACATATGCATAGCTTTTGCATCAAGGCTAGCTAACTTCTTCTCTTCATCCGTGTAACTATAATAAGGTTTATTGATTATAGAGGATGTAAGAATAGAAGTGATAGTAGGCTTTTTGTAGCCGGTGACAACAATTGACCATAAGTCAAAATCTAGAGACTTCAAGTAGAAGCTCATCCGTGTCTTCCAATAGCTATAGTTTGTTCCATCAAATAGTGGGAGTCTATTTGAGGATTGCTCTTCAGTTGTGAAGTACATACTTGCCATATGTGATATAGTGATCTATGTAACAGCAGTTATAAATAAGAATATAATAGCAGTGTTACCTCGCTTTACCTGTATAACCCGCTCTGATACCAATTGTATGAACAATTGGGATCAGAATACAATCCCTCTTGTTGCAGTACCTGGCTTTGATAGCTCTGTAGAGCGCACCTGCTCTGATACCAATTGTAGGAGCAATTAGGATCAGAATATAATACCTCTCGATGCAGCGCTGGCTCTGATACCAATTATAGGACCGATTGTAGGAACGAGTTGTAAAGCGCAATACTCTAGAGGGGGGGTAAATAGAGTAGGCAGCAGAAATTAACTATTTAAAAATGTTAGTAACAAGATCACAGATAATATATCACAGATAAGTAAATAAAAAGTAGAGAGTAGAGAGCAAACGCAAACACAAGGATGTATACTGGTTTCCCTCTGTTGAGGACTAGTCCAGTCGGAAGAACTCTAGCTTCCAGTTGAATCCACTATGGAAAATCACCACAAGTTTTCATCCGAAGATCTTGCAACTTCTACAACGCGAGCTTTGATCCGAAGTACTCGACCAACTTCAATTGTGAAGTGTGTACCTTCAATCAAGCCTCCGATTACAACCACTCTGAAACTTCTAGACCGTACCGCACTGGCAAATCGACTAGAGGATTGTAACTGGCTTGGGATTTGAAAATGAAAGCTCAGAATACTTTGGAAGAAGTAGTAGGCTGATAGAGAAGAGATATGAAAGTGAATTGGTGAGTTGAAATGATCGAAATCCTTCTCTATTTATAGTTTTTCCAAAGGCAGAATTCTGACAGAATTCGGGCAGAATTCGGACAGAACTCGATGAGAAAATCTCGGTGGGATCCGTAACTGCAGGAAGACCAAGTTCAAAAAGCAACGTTTACTAACCGAACTCTGGCCGAACTCTGGCCGAATTCTGGCCGAACTCTGGCCGAATTCTGTCCGAGTTCTGTTGGAGTTCTGTCAGGATTTTTGCAAATTGGTTTTTGGGCTTTTTGAAAAGTCAGGCAGTTTAGGAAGTAGTTTGGGCTTATGTAAGTGGCTTGTTTTCAAAATGAAAGGGTATTTTGAAAACGTTTCTTGGGTAGCCTATTTGCCAGTACGATGCAGTGTACATCGTATTCCTAGACTCAATAAATATAAAAATACATTGATAAAATAGGAAAACCAAGAGCCCTTTGATGACGCCTTTCTTCAAATATTTGAGCAGACTTGAAGACGCCTTTTTTCATTTGACGGCAATCGTCCAAAGATAAACAGATCTGGAAATCTGAATACCTTTCGGGGGCTTCGCCCCCGAACCCCTGACGGGGGGCGCTGCCCCCTCGACCCCTGTCCGCTGACCGGGCAGCGGAACCCCCGATACGAGGTCCCGGATAGGTCGTTAGGCGGTTCAGAGAAATCTTCTTGTATAACGCCGTCTTTGGCCCATCAATAATTCTTCATTACATATGTCCTGGTTTGATCATGATTGATCATGCTTACAGCATGTCTACAAATACATGTTAGACAAACAAACCAACATGATACAAGCATAGCAATATGATATAGAACATTTAGACAATGCTAAGTTTAAGTAGCAACATGATAGTGATTACATGAATATTGGTGACGTCATTATGTTAAACTTAATTGATTATCCATATTCAAAAACATGATATAATCATTGGGCTAACAGTATTAAATGTAGTGCTCATGCATCACTTGTTGATTACTAATACAACATAATGACGGGGCGTCATGCTACATATTTTGGCTAAGCTGGTGAATGTGTTGTTCTAATATTATGTCACTTCTTTGATAATAGAATTTTGTACCTAGTGTAACATTTGCTGAATCTCTAATCTTGGAATGGGTGTCTACCACGGTCCTTGCAGTGCTTGTTCTTGTTTTGTTCTATTCTTCTCTATCTAAACTGTGGGGGCCTAGTCAAGTAAGGTTTGAGTTAAGGCATACGGGTTGCTAGTTAAGCCAAGAATCAAGATGAATATTTGGAGACTCACAATAATTGATTCCTAGAGATTAGATAGTCTCATAGGTTTTTGGTTTACCCAAGGGTAAGATCTTACTCATCTCTCAAGCTCAAATGACTAGAAGGTCACGATATTACTATTAGGGTCGAGGGAAGGACGAGCAACTTTAGACAAGGTTGTAGTTATATGGCTTGGCCGATGGTTGCTCTACTTGTGCATATAACTACCATGGGCATGGGGATACTCTATATTTATCTATCAAATACGAGCGTTCATCTTTCGAATCATTGAAAGACAAAAGAAATAAAGAGTTCAAGAAAGATGTCATTGAATACAATTACGTAATTCAAAGGCGAATGTGTAATTCAAGAGGAATTATCAATGCAGTCGCGTATGAGATCCTAGATACCTCTATATCTCAATCCACGTGGGATAATTATATGAAGAGCGAACCAAGTGCACTATGGTTGATCAGACCATAATACATTGATTCTAATTAGACAATATGCTTATGGGCGTCCCCAGTACACATATGTCCTGAACAAACTCGACAAAGAATAAGCTGACAAACTCGACAAAGAATAAGCTTGCAAAACTAGGCTATAAATAGCGTCGTCATTTATGGTAGTTTAAAGTATAAGTACGGAAGAATACGTTGAAAGCAGTAATAAATAGTTCGAGTTTCACAAGGATCTAAGTCTTATCCGGTGTGCTTGCGTATACAGTCGTCCTACTGGTTCTTGTATCAGGCCTTAGTTGACCAATGGGTATGGGCTACAAAATCTCTATATTCTAGGTAAACATCTCTCCTACACTAGCATATACTCATTATCACTCTGTTACACTTTAATACTAGGTTAAAAGGATACAAGTGGTAGGTTGTAGTCATACTACTCAACTTATGAAGTCAACTAATAGAGTAATTGAGGAATATAACACGTATACTCGTATGAGTTATCTCCTAACCTCCCTATTCAGCACGAAAGAAGATAAGATTTACAGTGAAAGGAATCAAACAGAAGGAAGTCAAGATAATCGGACGAGAGTTCGAGATTTGGAATCAAGGGAGGAAGTCAAGCTTGTGGATGAGATTCCTATATCCTAATCCTATATGCAGGCTCACATCGGTACAGTAACATAACCGAAGTGACAAACTCGACCTGCATGGGCCACCACAAAAACATGTAATGCCCCAGTCCCAAAATACTTAGGACTAGGTACGTATCCATGCCAGCTGCATACATACGAAGTATACTCTAATATATGGAAACTCGTATGTATACATAAGCTGTAAAATGTCGTAAACTAAGAGTAATCTAATCTCATCCACAAATGAAGAATAATAGATATCATATAATCAACTGTAATAAGTCTTTGTACAATATGTTGGGCGGAGACAAATCTACTACTAACAAGTAAGGAAAAATATACATGGAAACGGAAAGGATTTGGCGGGAGTAGCAAAGAAAAATCCAAGACACGTCATCTCCGAATGAATAGAGAAGATCGCGACCTCGACTAGAACACCTGCAATATCACAAAAGCACACACCTGGAGAGATAACCAGATCCTCAGAGGGACGTAACAAGATACATGAAGAACATGCCATAAATACTGAATACAAAATATGCCACAAAGAAAATAAGTGACAAGACGACAATAAGGTAATCTAACCGTACTACTGTGTTCATGCAGTTAAGAACAAACCTCCAACGCATGGGTATCTGGCTCAGTAGCAGTAACTCAGGCATGGTTCCATCAGGATACCAGGGACCTCAAAGCATAACATTCCTCGAATGTCAGAGGCCAGCAGTATCAGTAATAGGAAAGTACATAAGGACCCATACGTTAAGAAACTGTTCTTCCCACCCAATTCCTAACATAGTCACATCCATGTCTCGTATACCTCTACTAACTGCTAAGTCTCCTAACATGCCTCTATTAGCAGTTAGCCCTAACGCATGCACATGGGAGATCAGCCCACACGTAAGGACCTCTACATGCTACTCGTCTCACACATCCTCGTGGTACAACTGCGTTGAGGCATATGCAATATACTATAAACGGTAGTCCCCTAACTCTAAGTTCATATGCAATCAAAGGATAGTAACAAAGTAACTAATAATCACTGAGCATGTAGTAAATCAAGAACTATAATAACTGGAAATAAAGAATAGTGATATGTAAATAAATGCAGACTGAATGTAAACAGTATAATGGCAAGGTATCTTGCCTGATTCTGTGCTGTAAATATGAAACGCCGCTCCCGCGTCCACGCCTCCGGAACCCGACGCTCCTAGATAATTAATTAACTAAACTAAGTCACTACTTATGAAACTTACGACACGACTTAAATAGTCAAAGTAATGTGTTAAAATTATATTCAATCTCTCGTGGAACAATTTAGATCCATACAATCACACACAGGTTCCACGAGACATCGAAACACAGTTTTAGGGTTTCTAACTTTTAATTAGTCGGTTATGCCCCTACTTCAATAACATACTTAAAAATTATATAAAAATTATAAAAATAATATTTAAACTAATTTTCTACAGATTTATCTCTGAAATTCCAAAATTAATATTTCTAAAGGCATTTATGACTAGTTGATTAATAAGTCAGCTAGTCTACCCGAAACTCGTCCGGAACATAGTTAATGACTCAAAATTGCTAAAATAACCAAAAATATATTTTAAGCAGCAATAAAATAATTTATTTCATAGAATAATATCAGAGGTACAAGGGTTGAGTTATACTATAAGTTTGGGACATTCTAGGTCAGTCAGTTACCCGAAATTAGCTAGTTTTGACCTATGATTTTTTCGACCAGATTTGAGTTGCTAAAATTGTGAAAAAAATACTTAAAAATCCTAATTTATGTATATGACCACACATAAAATTTAGTTTCGAAAATAGCCACCAATAACTCATAGTTCCTTTACAATAGAGTTAATTTTGATCCTACCGACACATGAATATTATGCCTATATTTTATGAAATCTTTATGGATGATTATACCTAACAAAAGCCATCAAAATATAATTTCTACAGAATTAATAACATATTTTCTACAGAATTTTAGCAAAGGTTTTTAGAAGAAAAGATCAGGGTTCTTACCAAAGATCCTTGCTAGAAAGGATGATGATGACTTCTCTTCACCAAAGCTCCAATCTTTTCTGCTATCCTTGCTTGCTAATCCTCTCTTGGTGAGTATGGGAGAGTTGATAATGGCTATAGAGGATTGGATGGGCGAACTCTTTGCTCCTTCACAATCTCGGTATATAGCTCTACATCTTTCTCAAGTTTCGTCCGTTAATTTTGTCGTTTGATACATCAAAACTGGCCACAAAGTTGACCGTTTAAATTGTACTATTTTTGGACAGTTTTGTGGAGCCGACTTCGTCAGCTCGTAACTCCTCCATCGCAGCTCCATTTGGCGTACTACCAGTTCCTGTGCATAGCTGGTATAACCCTCTTTCTGCCATTTCAGTTTTATTTTATTGTGAGCTTGTTTGGTTGGTTGAATTCGACGCCAAACTTGGCCATCCGAATTCTTAATTTTGCACTTGTAAAATTTTATTTTTGAACCCGAGACTCCGGATTCAATTTTTGACACCACCAGTAGACTCGTGGCATCGTTCTGGCACATTTTTATATAAAGTTTGCTTAGTTTGGAGGACGTGGGCCCTGGCACGTATTTCGGTGCAACGTGGGTCCCACGGTCCGAGTCAACAGGACATTTTGAGATCGGCTCATCGAAATCCAATTCTGGATATACCGTTGAGTTTGTATCATCATTCTGGACTCGTTGACATATAATTTGTTGAGTTTTGTGGACATTGGTTCCGATACGTATTTTCGTGCAAATCAGATTCCAATATCCGGATCAACGGACCATTTTGAGTTCGGCTCATCGGAATCCAATTTCGGATATACCGTTGAATTTGTATCATCATTTTGGACTCATTGACATATAATTTACTGAGTTTTGTGGACATTGACTCCGACACGCATTTTCGTGCAAATCGGATTCCAATATTCGAGTCAACGGACCATTTTGAGATCGGCTCATCGGAATCCAATTTCGGATATACCGTTGAGTTCGTATCGTCATTCTGGATTCGTGGACATATATTTTTCTGGGTTTTGAGTACTTTTATTTTGGCACGTTTTTTGGTGCAAAGCGGATCCGATACGGACACCGTTTTGACCCGAAATTATCTTTTTGCTCCTGTGTCCAAATTGGACTTATGGATAGGCTATCCTAGCTAATTTGACCATTCTGGACACATTGGTGATGGTTGTTTCACCATCCGACAACATCTATAGGTTTTTACCCTATTATTATAATCTTTTTCTTTTTGTTGTATTTTGAGATCCATCGATTCCAGTAATTTCACAACCATTGAAATTGATATGTTGACCTTGTAGATATTTATAGAGACTAGCGTTGACCCTGTTTGACCATGGTTGACTGCTTTGACTGAACGTCGAAGTAGAGCCAGAGTTGACCAGTTGACTAAAAGTCAACTGTAAGTCAACCATTGACCCAGTGTGACTTAGTTTGACCTAGTGTGACTCAGTGTGACCTAGTTTGACTTAGTTGGACTGAGATTGACCTTGATTACATAGCTTATACCATATAATCATGCCTAACACTGTTGAACCCTAATTAGCTTATATATATCTCATCTTTAGGTCTATGATTTCACTCTGAGCCAGATTACACAGTTGACATATTCTACCAGATCTCAGGCGAGTACATTCTCTGATAATATTTCTGTTTTATGATATCGTCTATGTTTCATGTATGTAGTATAGATATCCTTGTTCTCTTGACACATTGTTCATACGGATTGGTATTTCTCAGGATCCCTTCATGAGATGTTATTCCATGTATTCTTTGGTATATCTTGTGTAAGTCTTTCTTGTTTCTTGTGCATTGTATAGACACGATTCCTGTGAAGGCTAACTACCCTCTCAGAGAATCGCGTGTCATGATGTGTCATGGTTGGATCCACTATACTAGTCAGGGACGGGGAGTATTAGTGTAGATATGTGATCATTATCCGCCTTGTTTATTCTTGTAGACCTTGTATAATGCCAATCCTACACTCCACGTATGATTGGCTGGATTATTAGACCTTGTTCAGACCCAAGCCGGCCACATGTCGTAGCTAGTATTCACTCACGTAGATGGGATGATTCTCGACTCTTGTACATGATATGATTAATTTTTCTTGCCATTGCTCTAGCTATAGTTTACAGCTTTAACCTTGCCATGCTATATTCATGTACTTTCCACTTTATCTTGTATATTCTCTCTATTTACTGCTACATTTTTAATATCGTCTAACTAGAACTGTTATTTGAGATTTGTGCTCGTTCCATCCTGACTGGATATGTTGACAATATTTTAGGAGTAGTTGTACCCTTAGTATTAGACTATACGATGTTGCTAGCTGGGGTGGTTCTCGGTATTCTTTATCGTGAGTTGTCTCTCAGGAGTTCTAGGTCTGGTAATTATTTAGTTTTGTTATTGTTTCCCTCTGTTTTATTCTTGTCTCATATGATCCTTGTAGACTCTAGTTGTTCTAGTGATATTGTTATTATTTCTTGTCTTATCTTCTTTAGTTTGTGTGATGTGATACGAGTACCTTTATAGTTATGGATCTTTAGATGTTGTAGTTGGTATCGGGTACTTGATAGTGCTCTACTGCCGATACTACGACGTAGGCTGGGCGTGGCCCACGTATTCGTACCCGTATATCCTGGTGCTGGTCGTGACACATTTTTGTGGTGGCCCATGCAGGTCAGTCTTTGTAATTAATACAAAGTCATGGTGGTACTTGAGCTTATCTGTACTACTACGAGCCTGCCCTAGGATTAAGGTTGAGTCATGGAATATTTTAGGATTTTGGTACTCAGTCACATATTAGGAACTCTTGTTAGATTTCAGATATGACTCCTGGAAATCATATTTTGAAATCTTTTCAAATCTTTTCCCACTTGTTTCTATTCGTCTTGATTTTTGAAATATTTGTCCGTATTAAACTTTTCTTTCTTGGGATGAGTTGTAGATCCCAGAGGGAAGGTATAAGTTGAACTTATATATACTCTAGATTGAGAATCAAATATGATTTGCCAATCTTATATCAAGGTTGAGATTATTTTAGATTATATTTTAGAACTTTCAATCTTGACCTAGATAGTACCTTTGGGACTTCTCCTGAGAACTTTTTCTAAATCCTGTCTCAGAATCTGTTTCCGCTAGTTTCCATTTACTTATCCTTGACTCGTTGTTGAATTTTAAATCTTGATGTTCGTTCGTTGTTGACTTCGATTTTGATTTTATTGAAATCAGTTTTTATGGATTGAGTTAAGATATTCTGATAAACATATTGATGAGAACGATGAGAACGATAAATGTCTACTTTATTCATGGAGTTTAGAATTTATCGCAGTCATACTAGCTAGCACGACAGGGACATAGAGCCTGATTTTGGATATACTATCCTAAGTATGGAATTTAGATTTTCTTGCAGCCATACCGATTGGCGTGGTAAGGAATCTAGATGACATAATTATAGGGTGTATACCCTAGTTATGGACTCCATCGTTTATTGCAGCTATGCTTACTGGCGTGGCAAAAATTCTGGCAACATGATTCTGGATAGACGTGTATGGTTATCAGGTCATACCTTAAATTGATTCACTTTATTTTACCTATTGATCAAGGACAATTCCTACCATTATTCCTTGTTTTGTCATTCCTCTTCTCATCATATGATGATTTCCTCATCTTGTCATTACTTCATCCATCCTGATTAATTTTGTCTTGATTACGCCAATCACCTGTCTTTTATCCATTCCTGCCAACCACACTATGAAGTCATTTAAATTTTTGTTTCTTTTCACCTTAGAAAGGATTAGGGAGTATCGTAAATTATCTCGTTCGGAAGGTGGATTTATTATTAAGTGGTATCTTGGTAGGAATATGGGATGTTGGATCTAGTGTAGAATTTTGAGATAGAAGTATGATTGAGGTTGGAACTGAAACCAAGGGGTCGATATAATCAGTTTAGAAATGAGTTACTAGGGTATTTCGAGGATGAATTACTTGGAAATCAAGTTCAAGGATTTCAAATGAGAAGGACAATAGGATGTACATTAATGGTATGAAAATTTATATTTTGTGGATATAGTTTAGAACCTGACAAGGATATCCGAGATTGATACATTTTTGAATATGGACAATTTTAGGTTATTGGTTCTCGAGGTATTTCGTACTGAGGTTATGATGGAAGTTTGGAATTTAATAATGGGAAAGAAATTTTAGTTATATGTGGCGATGGAAAGAAACTGGACAAGACATTGGTAAGAGGATAGAGAATGCAAAGATTTTGAGTCAAAAAAATATAGAGAGAGATTTTGTGAATATAATTTATTAATTGAGATGGTTGATAATTGAAAGTGTATGATGAAGAAAATATAAAGGTTGATTTGGTAATGGAAGAATAAGTTTTATAAAGCCTAGTGGTATTAGATTTGAATAACACAAGGAGCGTGATTTGAACAAGTTCAAGGATATTATAAACTTGATTTAGAGGTTTCGGATCAATTTAGGACAAGGTGGAAGAATTCGGATTTAAGGGTGATTAAGTGGATAGTATGGAGTTCTAGTGAAGAGTGTACTTCTTGATTAGGATTTTGGAAATTAGGATCTGGCCTGTGGTATTATGACAAGGTCCAATCTTCATGACGGAAAGGAAATTCTAGTAGTAGTTGTTGAGATTGGTTTTTATATTTGGACTTGTGAGATTAAAGGTGTGATTGGCCAATGATGACCAGATAAACTTGATAGTATCAGAGAGAGATGATTAACTTGGCTTCCCTATGAAACCTTGCCTTTTGATTTTCTACCAAAGGTTTGACTTATTCCATATCTTTGAATCATCCCTTGAGTTTTCAATATCGTTAAATCATAATTTTCTTGATCATGACCAAACGACTTTGATCATCTCTTCTATCGTACCTAAATTTTGATTCTCTAGTCACCCGTGCTCAAGTTTCATTCCTGATCATGACTAAGTTTGTCATTTTCGTCTTGATCGTGCCTATGTATAACCCTAAATCTTAATTCATTGACCAGGATCCTATTTATCGATGTTTTGTCCCGATTTCATTGTCATATCTAAATTGTGCCAAGTGAACTTAGACTATTTCCAATTTTAATCGCGTCCGAACTTGGATCGTATTTCATGATTTTATTAATCATACTCCTTAATCCTTCCTCGGGTCTATAAGACCTTGACTTCGATTATGTTGTGTTTGAAATTTCATCTCAACTATGCCAACCCTTGTTTTGGTCATGGTTAGCTTTTCGTCTTGATCGAGCCTGTGCGACTTTCAAGTTGATTTTCCATCAACCTAAGTCCTACAGATCACCCCGTACTTGAACTTCATTTATATCTTCCATTCTCCTAATCGTCTCTAAAATCGTGCCCCAATGACTTGACTCATTTTGAAATCATGCACATATGATTTTGTTCGTATCATAATTCTATCGTGCCAAAATTCCTTATCGTGCCTGAACAATTTTGAATTGATTATCTTGATCGTGCAAAACTCGTCATTCTTGGATTGTGCCTAAAATATTGCTTAAATCTTCTATCCTGTTTTAACCCCACTATCAACCTTTAATTTCGAGGACGAAATTTTTATAAGGTGGGTAGAATGTAAGCCCCCTGAATTTTCAAAATTTATTTTTTGAATTTTCTAAATGAATTATTATTGATAATTCATTTTTATTTAATTAATTTTGATCATTAAATGCTCTTTACCGTGACTTTGATTTCTAGAGCATCAGGGATGCCAGTCTCTGGAAACTTTCTTCTTGAAGTTTGTAGTAGACGAGATTATCTTCAATTTGATATATCATGTCTCACTCAAACTTGTTCCCTTGTGCTCCATTTGCTTCGCGCAACTTTCAGGTCAATTTAGACCAATTTATCGTCTGTCGTAATTCGTGACTTAACTTCCAACTTAATTTTCGGGCCCGACATCGGTCCAATCTGCTCGACCCAATATATGGTTCTGGCCTGTTTCGAGTCTACTATGAACGTGCCACCTGCGTGCCACCAAATTGATCTCCCTTGTGCTCCCATTTCATCCATGATTTAATTTGGTTTAAATTTGTTATTTTAATTAAATCTTGGCCCCAACTCAACCAAACTTGGCCCAACACCCAATCCAATTTGGTGTAGACCCTATCATGTCTATCCATACACCTCACATAATTTTCTCTCTCTTTCCTACTCAAAATATATATTTCTCTCTATTGTATATATATATATATATATATATATATATATATATATATATATATATATATATATATATATATATATATATATATATATATACACACACACACACACACACACACACACACACACACACACACACACACACATATATATATATATATATATATATATATACAGATATCTTTTTTCTCTCCCATTATTAAACCCACTCCCACACATACACGCTTTCTCTCTCACCAGCACACATCACCCCCTACAGCCGACTACCCACTCTCTCTCTACTTTTTCTCTTTCCCTCTCTCTAATTAATATCTCTATCTCTATCTTTTCTATATATATTATATATACACACAACTCACATAATTTACTCTCTCTCTCTCTCTCACTCCCATCAACTCTCTCTCTCTCTCTCTCTCTCTCCCTCTCTCTCTCTCTCTCTCTTATTAACACACACACACACACCCACGTTCAGCTGAACCCCCCTCACTCTCATCATCATCAACACCACCACTATCATCATCCTCATCACCATGCTCACCACCCCGAGCTCCCCCTCCTCCTATTATTCTTCTTCACCACCACAACAACACCACCATCACCATCATTCCCACACCATCACCACCACCGAGCACCACCACTCCTCTCCTCCTCTTCCTTTCCCTGCCGTGTGCGTGTACCCCGGCCAGCCACCACCGCTGGGCCGCCGTCGCTGCCGCCATTGGCCGCGCAGCAGCAAGCAGCAGCAGCAGCCAGCAAAGGCAGCAGCAGCGGCCAGCAATGGCAGCAGCAACAGCTGTAGTCGTCGCGCCGGTGGCCGCGTACAACCGTGCGCCACTACCGTGGTCGACCCCCTTGGCCGGGTGCACCCCCAGGCAGGCCCCCGTGGCGCGCTCCCTCTTCCCCGGCGTGAGAAACACCTGATTCGTGCGTTTTACACGGAATCCCGTCGACGCGCGCGCGGATAAATTTCAGAATGTGCGCCTCGTCGCAGCGACTTCGTACACATTTTTCGAGAGATCTGACCGTTGAATCAGTGAACTCTTTACTCCGTCACAATCTCGGTATATAGCTCTACCTCTCCCTCAAGTTTCGTCCGTAAATTTTGTCGTTTGATACATCAAAACCGGCCACAAAGTTGACCGTTTAAATTGTACTGTTTTTGGACAGTTTATTGGAGCCGACTTCGTCAGCTCGTAACTCCGCCGTTGCAGCTTTGTTTGGCGTGCTACCAGTTCCTGTGCACAGCTGGTATAACCCTCTTCCTGCCATTTCAGTTTTGTTTCATTGTGAGCTTGTTTGGTTGGTTGAATTCGACGCCAAAGTTGGCCGTCCGAATTCTTAATTTTGCACTTGTAAAATATTATTTTTGAACCCGGGACTCCGGATTCAATTTCTGACACCACCAGTAGACTCGTGACGTCGTTCTGGCACGTTTTCATATAAAGTTTGCTTAGTTTGGAGGACGTGGACCCTGGCACATATTTCGGTGCAACGTGGACCCCACGGTCCGGATCAACGGGATATTTTGAGATCGGCTCATCGAAATCCAATTTCGGATATACCATTGAGTTCGTATCATCATTCTGGACTTGCTGACATATAATTTGTTGAGTTTTGTGGACATTGGCTCTGACACGCATTTTTGTGCAAATCAGATTCCAATATCCGGGTCAACGGACCATTTTGAGATTGGCTCATCGGAATTCAATTCCGGATATACCATTGAGTTAGTATCGTCATTCTGGACTCGTTGACATATAATTTGCTAAGTTTTGTGGACATTGACTCCGACACGTATTTTCGTGCAAATCGGATTCCAATATCCAGGTCAACAGGCCATTTTGAGATGGGTCATCGGAATCCAATTCCGGATATACCGTTGAGTTCGTATCGTCATTCTGGATTCGTAGACATATATTTTTCTAGATTTTGAGGACTTTTATTCTGACACATTTTTCGGTGCAAAGCGGGTCCGACACGGACACCGTTTTGACCCAAAATTACCTTTTTGCCCCTGTGTCCAAATTGGACTTATGGATTGGTTATCCTAGCTAATTTGACCATTCTGGACACGTTGGTGATGGTTGTTTCACCATCCGACAATATCTATAGGTTTTTATCCTATTATTATAATCTTTCTTCTTTTATTGTATTTTGAGATCCATCGATTCCAGTGATTTCACAACCACTGAAATTGATATGTTGACCCTGTAGATGTTTATAGAGACTAGCCTTGACCCTGTTTGACCATGGTTGACTGCTTTGACTGAACATCGAAGTAGAGTCAACATTTGACCTAGAGTTGACCAGAGTTGACCAGAGTTGACTAGAGTTGACCAGTTGACTAAAAGTCAACTGTAAGTCAACCATTGACCCAGTGTGACCTAGTTTGACCTAGTGTGACTCAGTGTGACCTAGTTTGACTTAGTTAGACTGAGATTGACCTAGATTACATAGCTTATACCATATAATCATGCCTAACACTGTTGAACCCTAATTAGCTTATATATATCTCATCTTTAGTTCTGTGATTTCACTCTGAGCCAGATTACACAGTTGACATATTCTACCAGATCTTAGGCGAGTACATTCTCTGATAATATTTCTGTTTTATGATATCGTCTATGTTTCTTGTATGTAGTGTAGATATCATTGTTCTTTTGACACATTGTTCACACGGATTGGTATTTCTCTGGATCCCGTCATGAGATGTTATTTCTTGTATTCTTTGGTATATCTTGTGTAAGTCTTTCTTGTTCCTTGTACATTGTATAGATACGATTCCTGTGAAGGCTAGCTACCCTCTCAGAGAATCGCGTGTCATGATGTGTCATGGTTGGATCCACTATACTAGTCGGAGACGGGGAGTATTAGTGTAGATGTGTGGTCATTATCCGCCTTGTTTATTCTTGTAGACCATGTATAATGCCAATCCTACACTCCACGTATGATTGGCTAGATCATTAGACCTTGTTCAGACCCAAGCCGGCCACATGTCGTAGCTAGTATTCACTCATGTAGATGGGATGATTCTCGACTCTTGTACATGATATAATTGATTTTTCTTGCCATTGCTCTAGCTATAGTTTACAGCTTTAACCTTGCCATGCTAAATTCATGTACTTTCTACTTTACCTTGTATATTCTCTCTATTTACTGCTACATTTTCAATATCATCTAACTAGAACTGTTATTTGAGATTTGTGCTCGTTTCATCCTGACTGGATATGTTGACAATATTTTAGGAGTAGTTGTATCCTCAGTATTAGACTACACGATGTTGCTAGCTGGGGTGGTTCTCGGTTCTTCACCGTGAGTTGTCTCTCAGGAGTTCTAGGTCTGGTAGTTATTTAGTTTTGTTATTGTTTTCCTATGTTTTATTATTGTCTCATATGATCCTTGTAGACTCTAGTTGTTCTAGTGATATTGTTAATATTTCTTGTCTTATCTTCCTTAGTTTGTGTGATGTGATACGAGTACCTTTATAGTTATTGATCTTTAGATGTTGTAGTTGGTATCGGGTACTTGACAGCGCTCTACCGCCAATACTGTGGCGTAGGCTGGACGTGGCCCACGTATTCGTACCTATATATCCGGGTGCGGGTCGTGACAGGGATGAAGACCAGAGATGCTATTTTCTGGAAGGAGGCAATCGATAATGAAATTGATTCAATTACCTCCAATAACACTTGGGTGTTGGTTGATCTTCCTGAAGGAGCGAAACTCATCGGATGCAAATGGATCTTCAAGAAGAAGATGAAAGCAGATAAAACTATTGAGAAGTTCAAGGCTAGGCTAGTTGCCAAGAGGTTCTCTCAGAAGCAAGGGATTGACTACTTCAACACGTATGCTCCAGTAGCCCGGATGACCACCATCAGAATGTTAATTGCTCTCGCAGCAATACATAATTTAGTGATACATCAGATGGATGTAAAAACAGCTTTTCTGAATGGCGAGCTAATCGAAAAGATTTACATGCAACAACCAGGAGGATTTGTCGTCAAGGGTCTTGAAGACAAAGTCTGCAAGTTGGTAAAATCCTTGTACGGTTTGAAA
This sequence comes from Iris pallida, assembly GCA_029216955.1. Classification (NCBI taxonomy): domain Eukaryota; kingdom Viridiplantae; phylum Streptophyta; class Magnoliopsida; order Asparagales; family Iridaceae; genus Iris; species Iris pallida. The sequence continues at coordinate 30,846,059 of JANAVB010015600.1, forward strand.
CAGGCTCCCAAAATATGGCATGAAAAGTTTGACAAGGTCATAAGATCAAATGGCTACAAGGTCAGCAAAACGGACAAGTGTGTTTACATAAAGTTCGGTGATGGAAGAGGTGTAATAATTTGTCTACACGTAAACGACATGCTGATCTTAGGTACGAATATGGGTTATGTCACAGAGACAAAAAAATTTATCTCGACCAAGTTCAGTATGAAGGACTTCGGGGAAGCTAATGTGATCTTGGGCATCAAGATCATCCGAACGGATACTGGACTGGCGTTGTCACAGTCTCATTATATTGAGAAGATGATCCCACGCTACGGGTATCAGGATCTTCCAGTGATTGATACGCCTTATAGTGTGACCTGAAGCTGAAGCCGAATTCGAGAGCATACGTCAGACAGCTGGAGTATGCAAGCGTCATCGAAATTTTGATGTACGCTACTACTTCCACTAAGCCTGACATAACTTTCACTGTAGGAATGCTGAGTCGGTTCACTAGCAACCCAGGCGTTGAGCACTAGAAAGCTGTGAAACAGGTAATAAGATATCTCAAGAAGACTCAGATATATGTACTGTACTACAGCGGAGATCCACCAGTAGTAGAAGGCTTCAGTGATGTGAGCTAGTTCTCAGAGGTGGAGAGCGAGAGATCCACATGAGGATTCATTTTCTCTATGGGTGGAGCTATTATATCATGGAAGTCGAAGAAGCAGACTATGCTCTTTCGTTCTTCCATGGAATCTGAGTTCTTTGCACTTGATTCCATAGCAGAAGAAGCAGAGTGGCTTTAGGAACTTATGTATGATCTTCCAGTGGTTGGTGTGAGACTCGTCTCACAGTATCGATATTTATCTATAGATACGTATTTTATAGTAAATTTTGTACTTTCTTGATTTTTGAAATGCTTTAAAACTTTTTGCAAATTATAACATTTTCTCCTTGACCGGCATACCAACAGTGTACCGGTGTGTGCCGACTGTATACTGCCCGGGGGATATTTTTCACTTTTAGATATTTTGATGAATAGTATTTTAGATATTTTCGTGAATAGTATTTAGATATTTTGGTGAATAGTGTCAAAGCACCCTGTTATCCCTTGGATATATGGTTTTTATTTCGACGGACAATATCGACTTAGATTGAGTCGCAGATCACGATCCGACGGTCACGATTAATTCATCCCATCTATATATACCCTCCTATTTTCTCTCTCATCTCTCTTTTATTTCCTTCTTCCATTCCTCTTATCTTTCATTCATCTTCCTCAAGCTTGGAAAAGCTTGGCCTTGAGGCCTAGAGTGATTTCGTACCCCTCTTAGTGGTGGAGTGAAAGATTAGGCTTGGTTGCTAAAACCTAGACAAATACACCTTGCTCAAAAGTAATATGACCATGCTTTAGTTTTCATTTTTCATAGAAACTAAAGTTTTATTATTCTATAATATGCTTCTCTAAATTGTTAACATATTTAGTATATAGTACTTTTGGTTTTGATCAGTGATATTGCGTAGATCTGAGTTTCTAGATAGGGATTTCGAGTATTTTGAGGTATTCATATTTAGATTTTCAAAATTAGTAAAAATTAATGATTTCATGTTGTAGGAAATTCAATTATATATGATTTTGACTTTTGAAAATCTGAAATTCGATTTAAAATGAGGTTTTTACGGCTGAAACAAGTTTTGCCATTTTTCAAGTTTTCTGCTGCTATTACAAAACGAAATTCTGACGGTATACCAGTGTATTCTGAAAGAATACCAAATTTATACCCCGAAAACTCTCTATCTTTTGGCCGAAATACTAACGGTATACTACAGTATACCGTCAGTATACTACAGTATACCTTCGGTATACCGATTTTAACTATTTTAGGCTGATTTGAGCTGTTTTTGCCCGTATTTGTCCATTTTTGTTCGTTTTTGCTAATTTTTTCGATTGAAATGATATCTTAGCATGCTCTAGTATTGTTGTATAAATTGAAAGTGATTGTATACCGTATATACATGACACAAGCTTATGTTCAGGTATTGTTCTATTGTCCAGATTCTAGATAGTGGCTCATAGTAGCGCACTCCTGTATTGATTTCCTGATTGACTTCTAGATTGAGATTGAATGCATGTTCTTTATTGACACAGTGGATTTAACTTGTTATACGTCTAATCTATTTGCATCTTGACAATGGAAAATCGAGTGTGAGTATTGTCTATTGTATCGCGTGTAGTATGTACTGAGAACATTTGCCAGAGATAGCTCACAAATGACTTGTACCCATGGCTCGTAATTATGAGATGATTCTTGAGTGTCCACAACTTGAGAATTGAAAATAAATCTCATAGGTAATTGACTAGTAAACTCATATAGATCATTGGGAGGGGAGGACACTTCATGCTACCGCGACTCGGGTCGCTATGGGTCCCCACAGTGGCAGGGATAACCCCGATTGGCGTGGGCCCCTGTAACGCCCCAATCCCAAAATACTTGGGACTAAATACGTATCATGCCAGCTGTATACATACGAGTAAATATACGGCTCGTATATATACATAAGCTGTCAATGTAGAAAGCCAAGACACTAAATCTCATCCACAAAGATAAATAATAATATAAAAGCAACTTTGAGTTTGTCATGTATACAATCGTTGGACGGAGACAAATCTACTACCAACTAATTTAAATAGGAAAGAAATATACAAAGAAAGTGATTGGTCGAGCGGAGCAAATGACGAGTCCAAGAGCAATCATCCCGAAGGAAGGAATGGTCTTAGCTAGAGCACCTGCAGGAAACCACGAAACACACACCTGGAGGGATCACCAGGTCCTCAGAGGGACGTAACAAGACACATAATATCATGCCAATAAACTGAATAATAAAAGCTCAACAGAAAAGTATGCATGAGTAAAGGTTCCTAACCATTCTATGTGGAATACACTTTAGAGGACAACGTTCTACGCAGGGGCTGTAACGGATTCACGCAAGCAAGTAATAAAGAGTGGCCAACAAGTAGCACTCATCCGAGACACTATCGGCCGGGTAACACGTAGCGCTCATTCGAGACACTATCTCCCAAATGTGTGTAAAAGTAAATGTAGCTCCTACGCTAGTAGTTGTCCCCTCCCCCCAATGATACTATACGTGTGTCATAACCACGACACACAAACACGTGTCGTTTCTACCACACTGTTTTATAATAGATAACTGTTAAGTCTTCTAACATACATCTATTGACAGTTATTCCTACGATGCGCACGGGAGATCAGCCCACACGCAAGTGACCTCTATATGATACTCACAACTCTCACACACAACTCGTATACAATCGTGACAAGTCAATGAGACACTAAATTTGACGGTAGTCTCTTAACTCTAAGCCAATTGTATAAAATATAGTAATTTGCATCTACATATAATTTAGAAAGAAACAACTTAAAAATAACACAAGATGCATGATATTGGGCAGGAAATTTAAACAGTAAAGGTAAGGTGTCTTGCCTGGTGTGTCGTATGGTGTGGTTCAATGATCCAACAAGTCCTGCTCTTGTCCAATTGCTGTAACACCCCAGTCCCAAAATACGTAGGACTAGGAACGTAGACATGCCAGCTGTATTCATACGAAGTACACACCAATATATAGAATTCTCGTATGAATACATAAGCTGTAAAATACAGTAGAACCATAACTAATCTCATCCACACAATACATAAAGAAAAGATATCATATAATGAGAATGAATTTATTTTGATACAATATGTTGGATGGAGACAAATCTACTACCAACAAAATAAGGAAAAGTACATAGAAAATGAAATGAGTGGCGAGCGAAGCGAAGATGATCCAAGTGCAATCATCCTCGAAGAAATAGCGATGATCACGGCTAGCGCTAAAACACATGCGAAAGATAATAGTACACACCTGGAGAGATAACCAGGTCCTCAGAGGGACGTAACAAGACACATAATATCATGCCATATAAACTGAATAAATATCGCTCAAATAAATAAGTCAATCGAATTATAACATGGTCCAATACGCACCTACTGAACGAGCGTACCATCCCCCCAACCAAACAAGGACAGGAGATGGTAAACTAATTCACGGCGACGTATCTTTCCATGCTATGAATCCAATATGGTATCCGGACCCCAACAAGGTTCAATACCTTCTCATCGAAGTAGTAAGTCACACCTACAACTAAATAAGGACAAGATGTGACGAACTAATCCGCGACAAGTTATTGTTCCAAGCCACGGTCAGATACAAGTACCCAAACCAAAAGTACTCGTACCTAACGGATAAAGGTAGCCTACCATTCTAAGTGATATGTAGTTAAGAACAATCCTTCCTACGCATGGGCCCTGGCTGAATAGGATCGGCGTAGTCCCCCTTTGGGCACCAGAGGCCCCATCAGTAAGAGCATGACGTTCCTCAGAATCGTCAGTGGTCGTCAGTAATCATGGGTCATCAACCCCGTATCTCCGACGGAGAGTCCGGGTCATAAGGGAAAGTGCATCGAAGCCCATACGCTAGGGAATTGTCCTCTCCGCCCAATGCCTTGTGTTGTATCCACAACACAAAACCACTATAACCACTAAGTCAAACTAGCATGCAATCTCTATTAGCGGTTATTCCTATCGCACGACTTGTACGTACTGGTGGCCAGCCAATCACGCACTTTCGTGTCCTACATGCGACACACAACTTCGTGTTACAATGTGTCAAGGCCAATGAATGCAACACACAAGGTGGTCCCTTAAATCTAGGTTTAATGTGAGAAAAATAATACATAGCAGGAAATATAAATGAACAGTAAGTTCTAACAGGTTAAGCCATGTATCACAGTTTATTTTATATAAACAAAATAATGAACATGCATGAAATATTAGCTAAAATAATTAAACAACAAATGGCAAGGTGTCTTGCCTGGTAGGACGCCTGGTGTGCTGCGATGATCAAGGTGGCACGAACTACGACTTTGGTGCAACAACTATGCATGGGGACCTCTGATGGTGGCACGGACAGTTCCATTGGGTCCAGAAGGGTCAAATTAGTTAGGGTAAATTGGTGGGAGGAAAGAATTGGCAAGGAATAGGAAGATTGGGATTGGTCATGGACATGAGGTTGATAATAGAAAACTTTTTGAGAGAATAATACATATAATATCTTTAGGAAAGTATTTATAACATCGGAAAAATATTTTTGTTAGTTCAAAAATAGGTTAAGCTAATCTTTGAAAATATGAAAATCATTGTAAGGCACAAATCCAATTTTTGTCAAAATATAATTTGTAGGTTTAACGATACAATTCATAAAATAATACTAATATATTTTATTCCAAGATAATTTTTGTAAAACCATTTCTATATAATATTTTAATATACTTTTAGAGATATTTTAATGTACATGTAGTAATAACAATTAAAAAATCTTACTACCAGTAAAATCATAATAAATAAATAAATAAAACTGTATTCCTTTATACTTAGCTGTCACTAGTCCTTACATATAATTAACAAAACAAAAATAATAATATTAATCTTATGGTGATAAAACGAAGTTTAAAAGGAATCACTCTCTTCAAAATAACAAGGGAAACCCCCAAAGTAATAATAGTAATAATATAAAAAATACCCATGAATTGACTATTATCTAATAATAATGATAATAATAATAATAATAATAATAATAATAATAAACCACACTGAAAAGTCGTTCTCCTCTTTCGAGGAGAACAGAACTTAGTCTAAGAAAAAAACAAAAAAAATATGAGATGAAAGAGATTAGATGGAGAGGGAGGTGAGGAAGAGAGAGAGAAAGGGGGGAGAGAACAGGGGCTTCGCCGGGCGCTGCTGTGGGCGAGCGGCGCGCTCACGCAGGCGCGGCGGAGAAGTGAGAGAGAGGGCTGGGAGAACAGAGAGCCGGCGGCGGGGTGAGGGCTGGAGAGGAGCGGAGGGGTCGAGATCGAAGGAGAAGTTGGGGGGGGACGAAGGCTCAGGTGGTCCAGGCGGCGAAAACTTGCCGCGGGTGTCGTGGAGACGCCGACCGAGGGAGGCGGTGAGGAGGTTCAGCCCGACGTCGAGACGGGTGGCGTGGCCGCTCGTGGTGGTTGGTCGGACCGGGAAGACACGGAGGAGCGAAGGGATCGGAGTGGTGAGGCTTCGGGGGAGGAAGAAGGGAAGCTCGCCGGCGGCAAGGGGCGTGGCGGAGGAAGCTTCTTCCGTCGGAAGCAGGGAACGGTGGCGGTCGGGCTCGGCGTCGAGGCGGAGATGGGTTGGCAGTGGAGGAGGATGACCATGGTGGTGGTGTTTGCTGGAGTGGTCGAGGAGACGGTGTTGGTGATGGTATTGGTCAGGGGCAGCGCCGGAAACCGGTGGTTGGCGCGGTCACGACCGATTGCTAGGGCAGGACTGGATTGGATTAGGGATTAGGATTAGGGCTAGGGTTTAGGTGGTTGTCGTGTCCGGGGTGTCGGACACGGCAGAGGAATACTGGATTTGTGTCCAGGGTGGTTGGACGAGAATTGATATTTTGTATATGTAAAAAGAATAACCTATTGGATAGACACCCGGGGTCGGACCCGAGGCCGTCACGGCTGACACGGAAGGGATGGACACCGACACGAGGCACGTACATATCGTAGAAATATTTGTGGAACAATTATGGCTTGTGGAAAAATAATGGAGGAGTACCTGCCTATTTATAGGATTTGGGAATTCCCAATTGGATAAGATTAGGAATAGTTTTAAACCCAAAATAGATAATTCACAACTTAGTTTAAGATCAATCAATCCAAATACGAATCCAAATTCAATTTAAATCTAATTAAATCAAATTAAATTTTTAGTTTAAAAATCAATAGGATAAATCAAATTCAAATACTTAACTATTTAAATAAATCCAACATTTCAAATCAAGGTTTAAATGGCCACAATAACTTCCAAATATATTTTTCAAAATACCAATAATAATAATTTCAAAAATAATAAATATTTATAAATATCTTTTTGAATAATAAAATATTAATATTAATAAATCTCAAAAATTATAATTTTATTTAAAATAGACTAATAAATAATTACGAAATATATGTATGCACAAATAATGCATACATGATTATGCTTTTTCTAGTATACAAATAAATATTATTTATGATTAATAACTGCTAAAACAAAAGGCTTTTATAGCAAGAATAATAATTATATAATATTTTGAAAGTGGATAATAAAATAGAAAAAATGTTTTCTAAAATATGTACGCTCGCACATATTCGCACTCGACGAGCAACTACGAAAAATAAAATTTCGTGCGCGACGTACAATACGACTATGCAACGTACAATACAAAAATTTTAAATCAGTACCAAATTTAATAAATAAATAAATAAATAGTAGAAATTTAGGGGTTTTACATCCTACCCAACTTAAAAGAATTTCGTCCTCGAAATTAAGAATTAGTAGGGGGTGAGAAGACACAAAGGGGTATCGATGGGGAACAAACAATGGCAATGTTTCAACAAAATTATGTCGTAAGAAATCGTGATCTAATTCGTAGAATTTAACACGGGTATGGTTACGAGGGTCGCGAGTTAAGGCACGATTAGAAGATTAAGGGTTTAAAGTTTAGATCATGAGGATTATGCAATAAAGAATGATATGGTATCAAGAGAAAATAAGTTAGAGATCTAGTAGGTTGAGGCATGATTAAGAGAACAAATTAGATTCACTCCCAATTAGGAGGTCGTGATAGTAAATATTGGGCCAAGGAAAAGAACGAGCAGTTTAGGATAAAGTTATAGCAACATCGAGTGAGAATAGTCATAGTCGATAGGAAGGCTAGAAGAAATTTTAGTATAACGCCTTCGTCCTTCTAAAATAGGTGAAGGCAAAAGCAATAAAGAGTTTGAAGGAGGCGTTATCGAATACGAATACGTGATTCAAAGACGATCGAATAATTTTAAAGGAATTGTCAAGGCAATCGTGGATGGGATTCTAGATGACAAGTTTAGCTATCTCCCCATCCACGTAGAACGATAGACAAAAGCGAACCAAAGTGCACTTGGTTGATCAGACCATTATGCACCGGTTCTGATTAGACAATAGGCTAGTGAGCGCTCAATAGCATATGTCATGAACAAACTCGATAAAGAATAAGCTTGCAAAACTAGGCTACATTAGCATCATTAGTCAAAATGGTAATTACATAGGCACGAGAGATTAAGATTTAAAGAAGGTAGAATGATTCTAAGTCGTACAGTCGGCCTATAGTCTTCTTGTCCAAGTCCTTGGTTGGCTAGACGGGTTAGGTCCTCTAGATTCTAGGATCTAAATAAGCTTGCTAATATAGGTCACTAGGTCAAAGGGGTTGCTAGTTCATAAGGCATTCTACCCAACTTAAAAGAATTAAACTAATGGTGTTTTGGGACAACTAACTAGTAGGGTCAATCTCTAGCAAGCACGAAGGGAAGATAAGAATAGGGATGGAAGGAAACAAGCAAGATGCAATTGATGAGTCAAACGGTAGATAAAATCAAGGAAAGAGGTCAAGTATGTGGATGAGATCCTAGACTTCTAATCCTATCCGCAGGCTTGCTTGGTACGGTAAAGTAACCAAACAATTTATCTTGACCTGCGTGGGCCACCACAAAAACATGTAACGCCCCAGTCCCAAAATACGTAGGACTAGGAACGTAGACATGCCAGCTGTATTCATACGAAGTACACACCAATATATGGAATCCTCGTATGAATACATAAGCTGTAAAATATAGTACAACCATAACTAATCTCATCCACACAATACATAAAGAAAAGATATCATATAATGAGAATGAATTTGTCTTGATACAATATGTTGGGCGGAGACAAATCTACTACCAACAAAATAAGGAAAAGTACATAGAAAATGAAATGAGTGGCGAGCGAAGCGAAGACGATCCAAGTACAATCATCCTCGAAGAAATAGCGATGATCACGGCTAGAGCTAAAACACCTGCGAAAGACAATAGCACACACCTGGAGAGATAACCAGGTCCTCAGAGGGATGTAACAAGACACATAATATCATGCCATATAAACTGAATAAATATCGCTCAAATAAATAAGTCAATCGAATTATAACATGGTCCAATACGCACCTACTGAACGAGCGTACCATCCCCCCAACCAAACAAGGACAGGAGATGGTAAACTAATTCACGGCGACGTATCTTTCCATGCTATGAATCCAATATGGTATCCGGACCCCAACAAGGTTCAATACCTTCTCATCGAAGTAGTAAGTCACACCTACAACCAAACAAGGACAAGATGTGACGAACTAATCCGCGATAAGTTATTGTTCCAAGCCACGGTCAGATACAAGTACCCAAACCAAAAGTACTCGTACCTAACAGATAAAGGTAGCCTACCGTTCTAAGTGATATGTAGTTAAGAACAATCCTTCCTACGCATGGGCCCTAGCTGAATAGGATCGGCGTAGTCCCCTTTTGGGCACCAGAGGCCCCATCAGTAAGAGCATGACGTTCCGCAGAATCGTCAGTGGCCTTCAGTAATCATGGGTCATCAACCCCGTATCTCTGGCGGAGAGTCCGGGTCACAAGGGAAAGTGCATCGAAGCCCATACGCTAAGGAATTGTCCTCCCCGCCCAATGCCTACTTTGTTGTATCCACAACACAAAACCACTATAACCCCTAAGTCAAACTAGCATGCAATTTCTATTAGCGGTTATTCCTATCGCACGGCTTGTACGTACTGGTGGCCAGCCAATCACGCACTTCCGTATCCTACATGCGACACACAACTTCGTGTTACAATGTGTCAAGGCCAATGAATGCAACACACAAGGTGGTCCCTTAAATCTAGGTTTAATGTGAAAAAAATAATACATAGCAGGAAATATAAATGAACAGTAAGTTCCAACAGGTTAAGCCATGTATCACAGTTTATTTTGCATAAAGAAAATAATGAACATGCATGAAATATGAGCTAAAATAATTAAACAGCAAATGGCAAGGTGTCTTGCCTGGTAGGACGTCGGGTGTGCTGCGATGATCAAGGTGGCACGAACTATGACTTTGGTGCAACAACTATGCATGGGGACCTCTGATGGTGGCACGGACAGTTCCATTGGGTCCAGAAGGGTCAAATTAGTTAGGATAAATTGGTGGGAGGAAAGAATTGGCAAGGAATAGAAAGATTAGGATTGGTCATGGACATGAGGTTGATAATAGAAAACTTTTTGAGAGAATAATACATATAATATCTTTAGGAAAGTATTTATAACATCGAAAAAATATTTTTGTTAGTTCAAAAATAGGTTAAGCTAATCTTTGAAAATATGAAAATCATTGTAAGGCACAAATCCAAATTGTGTCAAAACATAATTTATAGGTTTAAAGATACAATTCATAAAATAATACTAATATATTTTATTCCAAGATAATTTTTGTAAAACCATTTCTATATAATATTTTAATATACTTTTAGAGATATTTTAATGTACATGTAGTGATAACAATTAAAAAATCTTACTACCAGTAAAATCATAATAAATAAATAAATAAATAAAACTGTATTCCTTTATACTTAGTTGTCACTAGTCCTTACATATAATTAACAAAACAAAAATAATAATATTAATCTTATGGTGATAAAACGAAGTTTAAAAGGAATCACTCTCTTCAAAATAACAAGGGAAACCCCCAAAGTAATAATAGTAATAATATAAAAAATATCGATGAATTGACTATTATCTAATAATAATGATAATGATAATAATAATAATAATAATAATAATAATAATAATAATAATAAAAACCATACTGAAAAGTCGTTCTCCTCTTTCGAGGAGAACAGAACTTAGTCTAAGAAAAAAACAAAAAAATATGAGATGAAAGAGATTAGATGGAGAGGGAGGTGAGGAAGAGAGAGAGAGGAAGGGGGAGAGAACAGGGGCTTCGTCGGGCGCTGGGTGGGCGAGCGGCGCGCTCGCGCTGGCGCGGCGGAGAAGTGAGCGAGAGAGGGCTGGGAGAACAGAGAGTCGGCGGCATGTGAGGGCTGGAGAGGAGCGGAGGGGTCGAGATCGAAGGAGGAAGTTGGGGGGGACGAAGGCTCAGGTGGTCCAGGCGGCGGAAACTTGCCGCGGGTGTCGCGGAGGCACCGACCGAGGGAGGCGGTGAGGAGGTTCGGCCCGGCGTCGAGACGGGTGGCGTGGCCGCTCGTGGTGGTTGGTCGGACCGGGAAGACGCGGAGGAGCGAAGGGATCGGAGTGGTGAGGCTTCGGGGGAGGAAGAAGGGAAGCTCGCCGGCGGCAAGGGGCGTGGCGGAGGAAGCTTCTTCCGTCGGAAGCAGGGAACGGTGGTGGTCAGGCTCGGCGTCGAGGCGGAGATGGGTTGGCAGTGGAGGAGGATGACCATGGTGGTGGTGTTTGCTGGAGTGGTCGAGGAGACGGTGTTGGTGGTGGTATTGGTCAGGGGCAGCGCCGGAAACCGGTGGTTGGCGCGGTCACGACCGATTGCTAGGGCAGGACTGGATTGGATTGGATTAGGGATTAGGATTAGGGCTAGGGTTTAAGTGGTTGTCGTGTCCGGGGTGTCGGACACGGCGGAGGAATACTGGTTTTGTGTCCAGGGTGGTTGGACGAGAATTGATATTTTGTATATGTAAAAAGAATAACCTATTGGATAGACACCCGAGGTCGGACCCGAGGCCGTCACGGCTGACACGGAAGGGATGGACACCTACACGAGGCACGTACATGTTGTGGAAATATTTGTGGAACAATTATGGCTTGTGGAAAAATAATGGAGGAGTACCTGCCTATTTATAGGATTTGGGAATTCCCAATTGGATAAGATTAGGAATAGTTTTAAACCCAAAATAGATAATTCACAACTTAGTTTAAGATCAATCAAATCCAAATACAAATCCAAATCCAATTTAAATCTAATTAAATCAAAATAAATATTTAGTTTAAAAATCGAATAGGATAAATCAAATTCAAATACTTAACTATTTAAATAAATCCAACATTTCAAATCAAGGTTTAAATGGCCACAATAACTTCCAAATATATTTTTCAAAATACCAATAATAATAATTTCAAAAATAATAAATATTTATAAATATCTTTTTGAATAATAAAATATTAATATTAATAAATCTCGAAAATTACATTTTTATTTAAAATAGACTAATAAATAATTACGAAATATATGTATGCACAAATAATGCATACATGATTATGCTTTTTTCTAGTATACAAATAGATATTATTTATGATTAATAACTGCTAAAAACAAAAGGCTTTTATAGCAAGAATAATAATTATATAATATTTTGAAAGTGGATAATAAAAGAGAAAAAAAATGTTTTTTCTAAAATATGTACGCTCGCACATATTCGCACTCGACGAGCAACTACGAAAAATAAAATTTCGTGCGCGACGTACAATACGACTATGCGACGTACAATACAAAAATTTTAAATCAGTACCAAATTTAATAAATTAATAAAAAAAATAGTAGGAATTTAGGGGTTTTACAATTGCCAATGCCAGTATGTAGGGGGTTCGAAGTCACGAGAAAATAGGACACACGATTAGTCGTGAGCAATGGGGATAACTCAAAGAGAATTTCTAGAGATAAGTACTTTTACTAATTTTAGAAAATATCATAATACTTAAAAACTAGTTTTCATAGGTCAAAATAGTATAAGAAAAATACTTAAAGTCAAGAAAACCATTTTTGCCAAAAACTCTAATTTGTAAATTATGATTTTCTAGGTGAAACTATATTTTTATTAGTACAAATAATTAGTTGAAAAGTCTAGAAACCAAGATATAATTTGGTAAATTTTATTTTTATAAATCAAAATAGTTTTAGAAATAAAAAAAATATCTACGAAAAACTTTTTTGGGCAAAACAATATCATATGAAAATCTAACCTTATATTTTTAGAATTAAAAAAAAAACTAACTAGGTATGCGAATATTTTTAAAAATATAATTTAATATTGGTAATCCAAATAGTGTAAAAAAACATATCCATAATATTATGCCCATTTTAGTGGTAAAAAAATAATAATATTAGTATTAATAATAATTATAATACTCTTTAAAATTAATATATAATACATTATACAAACTACTATTTGAAAGATAATAATAATAATAATAATAATAATGATAATAATAATAATAAACCTTTATCAAATATATAACTCTCCTCCCCCAATTAAACAGAGAGAGAGAGAGAGAGTGAGAAGAAGAGGGGAAGTGGGAGAGATTGAGGGGTTCTCACCGGTGTTCCTCGGCAGCGGAGGCGCCACTCGTCGGGCTGGCGTCGGCGGAGAACGGGGACAGGTGCGGGCGTGCGCTGGACGACCTGGGCACGCGGCGCTCGCGGTGGAAGAGGGGTGAGTTCGTGGCGCGGCGGCGGCTACTCGCCAGCAGGCGGCGACTGCGGCGGAGAGATCGGGAGTTCGGGCGGAGGATGGGCTGCTCCGGCACGGCTGGATCTAGGCGGCGACGGCGGTAGGTCCGACCGCACGGAGGCGTTCGGTGGGGTGCGTGGGTCTCACGGGGCCCTGGGCGGAGGTGGCGATCTGGATCTGAGGAGGTCAGGGCGGATCGCGACGGGAAGTGCCGCAGCAGAGGTGGCGGTCGGCGCCGGGTCGGCACGAATGGGCGCGCTGGAGGCGGCCGCTCGCCGGGAGGGTAGTGCAGCTCCCACTCCTGCTGGTGTGGACGGTGGGATCGACAACTGCACGATGGGGTCCTGGCGCGGCGAGGATGGAGGCCGACGCACGAAGGGCGGTGCCGGAGGTGGCGCGGGGAGCTCGACTGTACAGTGCGGCGGAGGTGAGCGAATTTTTGTCCTCCCCCTTTTCTTTCATCTGGTGGTGGTGATTATGGTGTTGTGGGGTTTCTCCGGGTGGCCGCGGTGGTGAAGATGGTGGTCGGAGGTGGAGATATGCCTGGTGGTGGTTATCTGGGTTGGGGGCCGATAGTGGCTGGCATGGTGTTGTTGTTGGTGGTGATGATAGTGATGGCACGGACAGGGCGGTTGTCGGGGTTGTGCAGGGAGGAGGAGGATGGGCAGGGTGATTTGGGGATGTCGACCTTGGGGTGACGGTTGGTCGGGGTTGCTTGACAGAACTGTCATGGTGGCAAAGCCGCGGCGCAGCGGCAGATGGATCATGGAATAGGGATAGGGTTAGGTTAGAGAATTGATCGTGTTGGGGTGTCCGACGCGGCTGGATTGTGTCCTGCATGACACGGATGGTATCGAGGTCCGGGATGTCGGACACGGGGTCAAAAATATGTATATGTACTAGAAATACATATAGTAGATGGGACGGGACGGGGACAACGGACACGATGCACAGGCACGAGTAGGAGAAATAATTTTTTTTGGAGGAATTGTGAATGGCAGAAATATATGGATGAGTACCTCTCCTTATATAGGAGGTGAAAATTTGTCACGCCCAGACCCAAAATACGTAGGACTAGAACGTATCATGCCAGCTGTATACGTACAAGTAAATATACGACTCGTATATATACATAAGCTGTAAATGTAGAAAACCAAGACACTAAATCTCATCCACAAAGATAAATAATGATATAAAGCAGCTTTCAGTTTGTAAAGTACACAATAGTTGGGCGGAGACAAACTCCACTACCAACCAAATTAAATACAAAAAAAATATACAAGGAAAGAATTTAGCAAGCGAGAGCAATGGCGAGTCCAAGAGCAATCATCACGAAGGAAGGAAGACATGGCCTTAGCTAGAGCACCTGCAAGAAATCACGAAACACACACCTGGAGAGATCACCAGGTCCTCAGAGGGACGTAACAAGACACATAATATCATGCCGATAAACTGAATAAATAAAGCTCAACAGAGAAGTATGCATGAGTAAAGGTTCCTAACCATCCTATGTGATATGCACTTTGAGGATAACGTTATACGCAGGGGCTATAGGCTCAGCAGAGTAAATAAAGAGTGGCAGTAAGTAGCGCTCATCCGAGTCACTATCGGCCCTGGACGGAAGGTAGTGCTCCTAAGAGTCACCCTCGGCCCAAAATGTGTGTAAAAATAAAATGTAGCCCCTACGCTAATAACTGTCCCCTCCCCCCAATGATACTATACATGTGTCGTCTCCACGACACTGTTTAATCCTTAATAACTGCCAAGTCTTCTACACAATCTATTAGCAGTTATATCCTAACGCACGGCCTGTACGCACCAATGATCAGTCAGCACGCAAGTCCGCATCTATATGTGACTTACTACTCACACACAATCCGTGGCACATCGTGACAGTTTATGAGATGCACTAAACATACGGTGGTCCCTTAACTCTAAGCCAATTGCATAAAGTATAATAATTTGCATATATATAAAATTTTGAAAGAACAACATAAAAAAAAGCATGCATGATATTGAGCAAGAAATTAAACAGTAAAGGCAAGGTGTCTTGCCTGGTGGTGTTGCCTGGAGTGGTGCAATGATTCAACAAGTCCTGTTCCGTCCAATTGCCAAGGCCAGTATGTAAGGGGTTCGAAGTCACGAGAAAATAGGATACACAATTAGTCATGAGCAATGGGGATAATTTGAAGAAAATTTACGGAGAGTTAATACGTATATTATTTTAGGAAATATTTATAATGTTTGAAAAGTATAATTTATAAGTTAAAAATAATTTTTACGTAAATACTTGAAATTAGTTATGTATATTAATTTAATTTGAGAAAAACTTTTATTAAATACTTTGGTAAATCAAAAACCGTATTTAGATATAAGTTTGTAAAAGTAGAATTTTTGGTAGACATCTATATGTTATTAGTCAAAAATATTTCAATGAATATATATAAAACTAAAAAAATATTTTAGAAAAATTTCGAATATTTGAAATTACCTATATAACTCTATCATTTATTCTATACATGTAGTTGAAAAATAATAATAATAATACAAAATTTTTGAAAATAATGATTTAATAATAATTATAATAATGATGATAATAATAATAATAATAGCAATAATAATGGATAAGTATGACACCAAAATGATAATAATACTAATAATAATAATAATAGTTGTGACAGCATTAATAATTTAATAAATAATAACAGTAATAATAAATATAAATATAATAATAATAATAATAATAAATAAAAAACAAATGAAGAGAAAAGAATAAAAAAATGAATAAAAACACTTGCTGTTCCTTTCTACTTATGGAAATAAGAAAGAGAGAGGAGAGAGAACATGAGAGTAAAGAAAAGGAAAGGAGGGGAGTGGAGAAAGGGAACGAGCGGGAGAGGGTTAGGGAAGAAGAAGGTGAGCGAAGGAGAGAGAGAGAGAGAGAGAGAGAGAGAGAGGAAAGCTTACCAAAGGGGTCTTCACCGCGACGGCGCTCCGACGACAACTGCGGAGATCGGAGGACGGTGCGTGGTCCGCAGAAAGGGACGGCTCTCCCGGAGGTTCGACGTGGTCGCCAGCGAAAGTTAGGGCACGTGCGGCTTCGACTGGGAGGAGGCGCACCGTCGGTGGTAGATGGGCAGCCGACGGCGGCGGCGAAGGGGTTTCACTGCGGTGGGGCAACCGGCGGCGACGGCGAAGCTGGAGGCGGGTCGCCGGCGCGGGAGCACGCGAGGCGGAGGAGGCAACTGTTCTGGGCGCCAGCGGACGGAGATTGGAGACGCGGACGAGTGGCGCATCGGGTCCTCGTTGCTGGAAGAGGAGGCGGCGGCCGTGAGGTTGGACGAGAGGAACGGACGCGACGGAAGGAGTCGCTGGCGGTGTAGACGAGCGGATCTCGACGCACACGGGGATGCGGTCAGAGCCGCCGCGCCCGGCAGAGCTCGGCGAGGAGGGTTTCGATAGGGGACGTGGAAGTCCGAGATCGGCGGAGCAACCGCACGAGGAAGGGGGAGTTGTTGGTCGCGGCGTACCGGCGTGCTGGAGGCGAGGTCCCGCAGAGGAGGAGTCGAGGCGCGGTACGAGAGGGGCTGGTGGTCGACGTCGGGGTCCAGGTGAGGTTTCCCCTTCTTTTTTTTTTTCTCCTTTGCTTCTGGTGTTTGGTGGATGATCGGGGCTGCGGCGAGGACGGGTGTGGTGGGACGGAGGCGGTGTTGTGGCGTAGAATTTGCTGGGTTGTAGGCTGCCATCGTGTCCGGGGTGTGTCCCGACACGAGGTGGTTGGAGTCTGTACACGTGTCTGCGAGACACAGAACGGGTCGGTGTCCGGGGTTGTCGGACACGGAACGGGATTATGATGTATTTGTATTGGGAAAAATTTAGTGGATGGGATGCACGGACACGATGCACAATGGGGTAAAAAATTTTGGTTGTGGAGAGAATTATGGAGGAGTACCTGCCTATTTATAGGATGTGGGAATTGCCATTAGGATAAGGATTGGGATTGTTTAAATCCCTCTATTAGATGATAATATTAAATTCAAATTCATTTGAACTCGTTTAAAACCATTTTTAAATTTAAAGCTATAAGTCAATAAAATCTTTTCCAATTTAAATCATCGCAATTTATAAATTATGAAATCAAACAATATTTAAAATATCTTTTTCAAAATAATAAAATAATGATAATAATTAATTTCGAAAATTACAATAAATATTTAAATATTTGAAATACTTTATTTTGTAATTGAATAGAATAATTAGGTTTTTGAAAACTAAAATATACACGAAATTAAATTTCATGTACCTCGCAAATAGAATATTTACATAAATTATATTTTTCTAAATTACCAATAAAATAATTAATAGCCCTTTTTTAATAAAATAAATTTTAGCAATCGTGACGCAACAAATAAATACATATTTTCTATGGAAAGGAATCTTTTAAAAATAATTGTATATAAAATATATATCGTCTCGCAATTTCCCATGCTACGTACAAATACGAAAATTGCGAACTCGTACGCGACTTACAATTTAGAAAATAAAAGTTGATTCCAAATTAATTTAGAAAAAAAAATCATAGTAGAAATTTAGGGGTTTTACATCCTACCCAACTTAAAAGAATTTTGTCCTCGAAATTTAGGAATAGATAGGGTAGGCATGGTGGAGAAGATAGATGGAGTTTTTATTCGAATAGAAGTACGAGATCCATATTGGACGAGCATGCATTCAAAATATTTGACGAGAAGGAGAAGACATTTCATCGGCAATTTGTCATTAGAATGACTAGAAGAAAATTTGATGGTTCTAGTTTCGTGTGTATGGCAACCGATCAGTGACTAAGCTCGATCAATTCTAATATTAACCTTATGAAAAGGGCAACCTCACGAATAGACAATTAACCTCCTCAATCATACTTCATTTCTTTTTCTTTTCTTTTTTTTTTTTTTTTCTCGAAACTTACTTCCTACCGTCGTTGTTTCTTTTAAAACGCTTTTCCTCTTCAAATCCCTCCAAATCTTTAACTTTTAAAATTTGATCTTAAAATTTACTCTAAATATCTATATCTCCTCATAGAATTTCGAATAGTCCGAAACTTTAAATTCCAAAATTTTAATATACCATCTCGCAGGTATGTCTCCCCAAGCTATAATTTCCTCGAAAATCAAAATTGAAAACCTTTAGTCCATGTAAAAGTCAAAATCTTCTTATTACAAAATTGTACCTATTTATCAATGTGAATATATCCGTAAGTATCGAAAAAAGTTCGTCTTTTAATTTTAGTAAATCCCGTAAAGTGACTTGTTAATCAAAAGTATACCCTTTTTTGATTTTAACTTCATAACTAAACCTTTTGTCATCAACTTTTTTTTTTCATATCATGCATATATATTTTTACACTGATTTCGTCATTCATCAATATTCCCAACCTAAGAAAATTTCTCATATATTGAAAATCACCTTCATAATCATTATAGCAATTAATTCGCTAAATTCTCAAGAACCCTAAACTTTTTCATTGTCACTCCTTTGAGTAACCTTGGAAATTAGTAACATCAAAACAACTTCTCCCTTTTTTTTTTTGAGAAGTCTTAATCACATTTCCACCCTTTTCATCTTACGTCAGATCATATCTCGTAATCGTGTAACCATCTTATCAAGATATACCATTAATCTCCTCTATCAAATTTTTGACTTTAGCCATGTATACGGAAGAGTGCCACGATCCAAACAAAGTTGCACATACTACGGAAGAATCATAGTGAAATATGAATGAAGTAATTTAATTGGAAGGGAGAAGTAAGGATTGCAAATATTGTATGAAAGGTAAGGAGTAATCCGAGATAAAATCAAGATAAGGGCAAGCAATCAAGATAAAATACAATGTTGAACATTTAAAATTTTAAGTAGATCACAATCATCATTGGGTCGAAAGTTTTGAGTCATGATTGGTCTCTAATCGAAGTCCGAAAGGACAACAATATTATGGAAGGGTTTATATCTAGACAATTTGACTCGAAAGTCGCATCATAAAAATAGAGTACAAGGGAACGTGTTTTGGTGGGACACAATATACCTACATGAAAGTGAGCTCGTTTAGGACTTGCATATGGAATTTGTGGGAAGAAAAAGTCTAGTGTTGTGCTCCAAATATCAAAGTCACGATAGGGTACGCCAAATGATCAAAATAGGAAGTAGGTTTTTTTATAAGGTACTAGTTAATGCACAAAAGTAAAAGGTTAAAGCACGAAATAAAGATAATTTAGGAATCTCGTAGTTCAAGGTAAAATAAGTTAGAGACACAGTTTCTAGAGAGGAGACAGTCTCTTAGATGGAACATGGTCAAGGGTAAGATGCTAATCATTTCTAAACAATTAGATGGTCACGATAAAAGATCTAGATTTGAGGGAAGGTCGAGTGAGTCAAGATTGAAATATAACCACATGATTTGGCAGATGACCAACTACACTCGAGTACATACAACGACTATCATGGCAATTAATGAGGAATACTTGTATCCCATTAGGGTGACTTGCTTGCTTCTTAGTCCTCTACCGATATTTGATCTAATTTCAAATTTCAAGTTTCTCAACAGTTTCGAAATAAAAACTCAAGATACTCCAAGTATTTAAGCAATACTTAAAGTTTTAATTTCCTTTAAATAAATTCCAAATACCTTCATCATATCTAATGCGGCACAACTAAAATTTTATAATAAGCCATCACTTTTAAAAAATTTCCAATTCTTAAATGTACCTCGAGATAACTCTTAGCCCGTTTCATCAATCGCAAATCATGTAACTCAAATTAAATCCTTTTTACCAAAATTTAAATATCCATAATCAAGGCTTTAAACTTGAAATCTAATTAACTTTTTAAATCATAGATCATATGACAAAATTTAAAATTTAAATTTTCCTTCAAAATCGCTTTCATATCCTCCAAATATTTAAACAAAATTTTTACCATCATCTATTCGACTCAAAATTAAATAAACTTATAAATCGTACGCGTAATTTAAAACCTCAAGTTTTCTTCCTTCTAAACTTTCGTCTGGCTACAAAATCATAATTTAAACTCTTTAAATAATCTCGTGATAAACTTTATCATATTACAATCCAAACTTAAAGTTAACCGTAAATCAAGTGTCATAATATAAAAACTTAAGATATTTCTCAAATTGATTTCATATCCCTAATAAATCATAACTATTTCACAATTTCAAAATTCATAAAAATTTTGTTTTCTCGATCTAGCTATCCTCTTGTGCATACCACCTTGTAAATTTAAAATAAGATTTCAACTATCCTTTGATGGCGGTAATATGCTACTACCCAACTTGGAATTAACTAATCCTCAAAATCATATTTCTAGGAAATATAAATACCTTTATACTCAAATATAACCTCAATGGATATTATTTGTCAATATAATCCTTCTAGCTATAGGGTTGACCCATAAGTATATAGTAGTGTAGTCATCTTTCTAACCATGTTTAGCACGAGATGATAGGGTATTGATAGAAGGAGTTCAAGCAAGATACAAAATCAAGGGAAGCTACGAGAGTCGGAATATGAAAATCAAGGAAGGTCAAGGAAGGTGATCAAGTATGTGGATGAGATTCCTAGATTCTAATCCTATATTGCAGGTTCACATCGGTACAGTTACATAACCGAAATGACAAACTTGACCTGCATGGGCCACCACAAAAATATGTCACGCCCCAGTCCCGAAATACGTAGGACTAGAACATATCATGCCAGATGTATACGTACGAGTAAATATACGACTCGTATATATACATAAGCTGTAAATGTAGAAAACCAAGACACTAAATCTCATCCACAAAGATAAATAATGATATAAAGCAGCTTTGAGTTTGTCAAGTACACAATAGTTGGGCGGAGACAAAGTCCACTACCAACCAAATTAAATACAAAAAAAATATACAAGGAAAGAATTTAGCAAACGAGAGCAATGGCGAGTCCAAGAGCAATCATCACGAAGGAAGGAAGACATGGCCTTAGCTAGAGAACCTGCAAGAAATCACGAAACACACACCTGGAGAGATCACCAGGTCCTCAGAGGGACGTAACAAGACACATAATATCATGCCGATAAACTGAATAAATAAAGCTCAACAGAGAAGTATGCATGAGTAAAGGTTCCTAACCACCCTATGTGATATGCACTTTGAGGACAACGTTCTACGCAGGGGCTGTAGGCTCAGCAGAGTAAATAAAGAGTGGCAGTAAGTAGCGCTCATCCGAGTCACTATCGGCCCTGGACAGAAGGTAGTGCTCCTAAGAGTCACCCTCGGCCCAAAATATGTGTAAAAATAAAATGTAGCCCATACGCTAATAACTGTCCCCTCTCCCCAATGATACTATACATGCGTCGTCTCCACGACACTATTTAATCCTTAATAACTGCCAAGTCTTCTACACAATCTATTAGCAGTTATATCCTAACGCACGGCCTGTACGCACCAATGATCAGTCAGCACGCAAGTCCGCATCTATATGCGACTCACAACTCACACACAATCCGTGGCACATCGTGACAGTTTATGAGATGCACTAAACATACGGTGGTCCTTTAACTCTAAGCCAATTGCATAAAGTATAATAATTTGCATATATATAAAATTTTGAAAGAACAACATAAAGAAAAAGCATGCATGATATTGAGCAAGAAATTAAACAGTAAAGGCAAGGTGACTTGCCTGGTGGTGTTGCCTGGAGTGGTACAATGATTCAACAAGTCCTGTTCCGTCCAATTGCCAAGGCCAGTATGTAAGGGGTTCGAAGTCACGAGAAAATAGGACACACAATTAGTCATGAGCAATGGAGATAATTTGAAGAAAATTTGCGGAGAGTAAATACGTATATTATTTTAGGAAATATTTATAATGTTTGAAAAGTATAATTTATGAGTTAAAAATAATTTTTACGTAAATACTTGAAATTAGTTATGTATATTAATTTAATTTGAGAAATCATTTTATTAAATACTTTGGTAAATCAAAAACCGTATTTAGATATAAGTTTGTAAAAGTAGAATTTTTTTGGTAGACATCTATGTGTTATTAGTCAAAAATATTTCAATGAATATATATAAATCTAGAAAAATATTTTAGGATAATTTTGAATATTTGAAATTACCTATATAACTCTATCATTTATTCTATACATGTAGTTGAAAAATAATAATAATAATACAAAAATTTTGAAAATAATGATTTAATAATAATTATAATAATGATGACGATAATAATAATAATAATAATAATAATAGAAATAATAATGGATAAGTATGATACCAAAATGATAATAATACTAATAATAATAATAATAATAATAGTAGTAGTAGTTGTGACAACATTAATAATTTAATAAATAATAACAGTAATAATAAATATAAATATAATAATAATAAAAATAATAATAATAATAATAATAATAATAAAACAAATAAAGAGACAAGAATAAAAACAAGCGAATAAAAACACTTGCTGTTCCTTCCTACTTATGGAAATAAGAAAGAGAGAGGAGAGAGAACATGAGAGTAAAGAAAAGGAAAGGAAGGGAGTGGAGAAAGGGAACGAGCGGAGAGAGGGTGAGGGAAGAAGAAGGAGAGCGAAGGAAAGAGAGAGAGAGAGAGGAAAGCTTACCAAAGGGGTCTTCACCGCGGCGGCACTCCGGCGACAACTGCGGAGATCGGAGGACGGCGCGCGGTTCGCGGAAAGGGGCGGCTCTTCCGGAGGTTCGATGTGGTTGCCGGCGGAAGTTAGGGCACGCGCGGGTTCGACTGGGAGGAGGCGCACCATCGGTGGCAGATGGGCAGCCGACGGCGGCGGCGAAGGGGTTTCACTGCGGTGGGGCAACTGGCGACGGCGACGAAGCTGGAGGCAGGTCGCCGGCGCGGGAGCACGCGAGGCGGAGGAGGCGACTGTTCTGGGCGCCGGTGGACGGAGATGGGAGGCGCGGACGAGTGGCACGTCGGGTCCTCGTCACTGGAAGAGGAGGAGGCGACCGTGAGGTTAGGCGAGAGGAACGGACACGACGGAAGGAGTCGTCGGCGGTGTAGACGAGCGGATCTCGGCGCACACGGGGATGCGGTCAGAGCCACCGCACCCGGCAGAGCTCGGCGAGGAGGGTTTCGATGGGGGACGTGGAAGTCCGAGATCAGCAGAGCAACCGCACGAGGAAGGGGGAGTTGTTGGTCGCGGCGTACCGGCGTACTGGAGGCGAGGTCCCGCAGAGGAGGAGTCGAGGCGCGGTACGAGAGGGGCTGGTGGTCGACGTCGGGGTCCAGGTGAGGTTTCCCCTTCTCTCTTTTTTCTCCTTTGCTTCTGGTGTTTGGTGGATGATTGGGGCTGCGGCGAGGACGGGTGTGGTGGGACGGAGGCGGTATTGTGGCATAGAATTTGCTGGGTTGTAGGCTGCCATCGTATCCGGGGTGTGTCCCGACACGAGGTGGTTGGAGTATGTACACGTGTCCTGCGAGACACAGAACGGGTCGGTGTCCGGGGTTGTCGAAAACAGAACGGGATTATGATGTATTTGTATTGGGAAAAATTTAGTGAATGGGATGCACGGACACGATGCACAATGGGGTGAAAAATTTTGGTTGTGGAGAGAATTATGGAGGAGTATCTGCCTATTTATAGGATGTAGGAATTCCCATTAGGATAAGGATTAGGATTGTTTAAATCCCTCTATTAGATAATAATATTAAATTCAAATTCATTTAAACTCATTTAAAACCAATTTTAAATTTAAAGCTATAAGTCAATAAAATCTTTTCCAATTTAAATCATCGCAATTTATAAAATATGAAATCAAACAATATTTAAAATATCTTTTTCAAAATAATAAAATAATGATAATAATTAATTTCAAAAATTACAATAAATATTTAAATATTTGAAATACTTTATTTTGTAATTGAATAGAATAATTAGGTTTTTGAAAACTAAAATATACACGAAATTAAATTTCATGTACCTCGCAAATAGAATATTTACATAAATTATATTTTTCTAAATTACCTTTAAAATAATTAATAGCCCTTTTTTAATAAAATAAATTTTGGCAATCGTGACGCGACAAATAAATACTTATTTTCTATGCAAAGGAATCTTTTAAAAATAATTGTATATAAAATATATATCGTCTCGCAATTTCTCATGCTACGTACAAATACGAAAATTGCGAACTCGTAGGCGACTTGCAATTTAGAAAATAAAAGTTGATTCCAAATTAATTTAGAAAAAAAAAATATAGTAGAGATTTAGGGGTTTTACAAAATTTCCAGTTGGATAAGGATTAGGACATATTTAAACCACATTTAGATAATTCAATTTAAATTAATAAAATCAATCCAAATTTAAATTAAATTCCAAATTTAAATCTAGATAATCTAAACTCAAATTAAATATAAATTCTACCTTTAAACTTTTTAAATTAAATCCGTAAAATTAAATCGAGATTTAAAATGGCCACAAAATTTCCAAATATATTTTCTAAAAATATCAATAATAATAATTTCAAAAATAATAAATATTTTTAAATATCTTTTTGTATAATAAAATATTAATATCAATAAATTCGAAAATGGAATTATATATATAAATTCAAATTCATGTACCTCATGTGCAAGGAATATTTGCATAAAAATAGTTTTCTAAATTTTCACTAGTAAATAAGCTAGCTTTTTATAAATAAATAAAAGTAATAAGTTTTGGCCATCTTGATACTTTTCACAACTTTAAGTAAAATACAAATACAAATAATTATTATATATATTATTTTGAAACTATAAGAAAAGAAAATATTTTTTTAAAATATGTACGCTCGCACATATTCGCACTCGACGAGACATACAAAATTTACGAACTCATCCGCGACGTCTCATACGACAATTTCGTACGCGGCGTATAATACGACTATGCGACGTACAAATACCAAGTAAAAATTTTAAATACTCAATTTATATATAAAAGATTAAAGTAAAAATTTAGGGGGTTTACATCCTACCCAACTTACAAGAATTTCATCCTCAAAATTTAGGAATAGGTAGGGTACAAGAGTTTAACGAACATGAAGTATGAACAATTCATTGGGCGAGGCAAGGAAAATGAATGCTATCACAAATGTGCATTATGAACTTAATTCACAGATATGGTAATGGACAAGGGTAGCTAACTAAGGCAAACACAAATCGAGAAATAGTATGGCACCGGGTAGGTCAAAGGGATAATTAGACATTTGGGAGATATGGTTCCTTGAGAGAAACTGGATACTAATCGTCTTGGTCGCGTGTTTGATTAAGCGATGATAAAAACATACATGCAATTAGAGGGTCTTGATTTGTTATCTATGAAAATAACTCAAGGATATGGTTTTGAAAGAGGGTTGCTAGTTAACACAATAAAGTAAGGAAGGATTAAGGGTTAAATTAAATCATGATAAGACATGAATAAAGAGATAAGGAATCGACTAGATTAAGGACAAGCAATTTAAAGAATATAGCCGTCTAGGTTTAGATTTGAATCATTCTCGAGTTCCGAGAAGGTTGAATCTACGGTCGAGAAAAGGACGAGGAATTCAAGGTAGGGATAAAGTCACATTGGTAGGTCAGTGGCTAGCTATCTATGTGTATACACAACTTCATGGTCATAGGAGAATAGTTTGGCCAATCAATCAAGTACGTTCCTCGTCCAGAATAGGTAACAGACGAAGGCCATCATAGTCCAAGGAAGATGATTTGAATTCTAATATGTGGTTCAAAGGCGATTGAATAATTCAAAGAGATTTGTCAAGGCAGTCGCGGATGAGACTCTAGGGCCAAGTTTAACTGTCTCCATCCACGTTGAACAATATACAAAAAGCGAACCAAGAGCACTATGGTTGATCAGACCATAACACGACAGTTCTGATTAGACAATGTATTAGTGGGCGCCCACAATAAACATATGTCGCGAACAATCTCGATAAAGAGTAAGCTTGCAAAACTAGACTATAATAGCAACATAAGATAGTCAAAATATAAGCAGTGGATGATGAAAAAAATTAAATAGTCCAAGATCCTTTAAAATTTAGTCTTGCCCAAAGTTCGGGCCTATGCAGTCGACTTGGTTGACTAGATAAGTTTGGGTCCACTGAATTCTATGGTCCAAGTGAACCTATCAAGGTGGTCCCCAAAAATGTTGGTTAGGTTGTGAGGTATTCTACCCAACTTACAAGAATTAAACTAATAGTGTGATGGGATAATGAGTTAAGCAATCAAGGTAGGGCACAAAGTTAAGCATTTAAGGAATCAAGTATAACACAATCATATATCGGTTGAAAGAATTTAGTCGAGATTGAGTCCTCATCTGTGGTCGAAAAGTATATCGGTACTATGGTAGGGTTATGATTTAGTCTTTATGACCCGAAAGTCGTGTCAAGAAAATAGAGTACAAAGATAAGGGTTTTAGTGGCACGGGATATACCTACATGAAGGTGGGCTCGTCTAGGTCTTGCATATACAATTTGTTGGAAGGAAAAGTCTAGTGTTGTGCTCCAAATATCCAAGTCACGGTAAGGCACGCAAAAAGATCAAAAATAAAAAGTGGAAGTTGATAAAGTGATAATGCATACATTTTAAGAAGATCAAGTGGAAGCATAAGGTAAAATTAATTAAGGAATCTAGTAAAATAGTTTATGGACGCAGCTTCTAGAGATAAGATGGTCTCCTAGATGAATACAATCAAGGAACGTTCGACTCATATTTCAAAATTGCAATGGTTAGAGGGTCACGAAGAAAGGTCGGATTAGTTAAGATTGAGATATAATTATATGGTTGGTTAGATGATTAACTACACTTGAGCATATCAATCATGGCCACAGAGAAGATGGCAATTCATAGGAAAATTAATGCCTATAGGGTCTATTTCTATGACATGGGAGTTCTTCGAAGTTTTCCTCAAAATCATCTACCAAAATGATCATAACTATTAAAATTTTAAATTATTTCTAATAACCCATGAGATACTCTTATCATATCTACAAAGCAATCCGAAACTTAAGCTCAATATTTTAATCAACTCAAAATCTCTTGTCACAATTAAAATCGTACTAATTGTATCCAATTGAATTCCTATTCCAATATGTCAACATATTTTCTAAAAACCTTCACAACCAAAACTTATAGTCGTAAAATCTAAATAATTTTATGACATAATAAAAAAAAATTAAATTTCAAATAGCCTTTATCTTATCAAATGTACCACATTCTCTAGTCATAACAATATCATAACCTAAAAATCTTCAAGATCTTGAGGTAACTCTTAGTATATCCCAATTCAATCTACATACTCATTTTATTCCTTTTACCAAGACTTTTATTATTCACAATTGAAACTTCTAGATCAAAGTGAATTTATAATTCATAATCATAAGACAATTTTAAAAATTTCAGTGTCAGTTTCATATCCTTCAAAATATATTAAACCAAACTTTTACTTCAATTTTTAAATCTCCAAATTTAACAACTTGTAATTTATTAATCGTACGACTTACCAATTTAAATCCTCAAGTTCTCTAATAAACCGTAAATCATAAACCCTCCACATTCTCTAGTCGTTTAAAAAATCATAACTTATAATTTAAAACACTTTAATAAATTCGAGATAAACTTTAACATATCCAAACTTGAACTTAACCGTAAATCGTGTGTCACAATTTCAAGATGTTTCTCAAATTGGTTTCATATCCCAATAAATCATAAACTATTTTGCAATTTCCAAAATCATAAATCATAAATTTTGTTTCCTCGATCTAGCTATCCTCTTGTGTATACCACCTTGTAATAGCAAAATAAAATTTCCAACTATCCTTTGAAGGCGGTAATATGCTACTACCCAACTTGGAATTAACTAATCCTAAAAATTATACTTTTAGGAAAAATGTCTTTATAACTCAAAATAAGACCTCAATGTACACTAATTGTCAATGTAATCTTCCTAGCCATGTGTTCGACCTATGAGCATATAAAAGTGTAGTCATCTTCCTAACTGCCACTAAGCACGAAAGATAGGAATTTACGTTAGGAGGAGTCAAATAAGATGCAAGTCAAGGAGGTCGAACGAGAGTTCGAAATTTGAAGTCAAGAAAGGATGTCAAATAGGTGGATGAGATTCTAGACTCTAATCCTATATTGTAGGCCCGTTCGGTACAGTCATGTGACCGAAACGACAAACTTGACCTGCATGGGCCACCACAAAAACATGTAACGCCCCAATCCCAAAATACTTGGGACTAGATACGTATCATGCCAGCTGTATACATACGAGTAAATATAAGGCTCGTATATATACATAAGCTGTAAATGTAGAAAGCCAAGACACTAAATCTCATCCACAAAGATAAATAATAATATAAAAGCAACTTTGAGTTTGTCATGTATGCAATCGTTGGGCGGAGACAAATCCACTACCAACTAATTTAAATAGGGAAGAAATATACAAAGAAAGTGATTGGTCGAGCGGAGCAAATGACTAGTCCAAGAGCAATCATCACGAAGGAAGGAATGGTCTTAGCTAGAGCACCTGCAGGAAACCACGAAACACACGCCTGGAGGGATCACCAGGTCCTCAGAGGGACATAACAAGACACATAATATCATGCCAATAAACTGAATAATAAAAGCTCAACAGAAAAGTATACATGAGTAAAGGTTCCTAACCATTCTATGTGGAATGCACTTTAGAGGACAACGTTCTACACAGGGGCTGTAACGGATTCACGCAAGCAAGTAATAAAGGGTGGCCAACAAGTAGCACTCATCCGAGACACTATCGGCCGGGTAACACGTAGCGCTCATCCGAGACACTATCTCCCAAATGTGTGTAAAAGTAAATGTAGCCCCTACGCTAGTAGCTGTCCCCTCCCCCCAATGATACTATACGTGTGTCGTAACCACGACACACAAACACGTGTCGTTTCTACCACACTGTTTTATAATAGATAACTGTCAAGTCTTCTAACATGCATCTTTTGACAGTTATTCCTACGCATGCGTACGGGGGATCAGTCCACACGTAAGTGACCTCTATATGATACTCACAACTCTCACACACAACTCGTGTACAATCGTGACAAGTCAATGAGACACACTAAATTTGACGGTAGTCTCTTAACTCTAAGCCAATTGTATAAAATATAGTAATTTGCATCTACATATAATTTAGAAAGAAACAACTTGAAAATAACACAACATGCATGATATTAGGCAGGAAATTTAACGAAAATGCTATTTGAATCGCTCTATACACGCTCTGTGCAGGCTATTTGATGACGTGGGAACCCGTGTGGGACCCACTTAATGTTGAGAATTTTTTTAAACAAAATCTCAACCATTGGCTTATAGTGAACGGTTGAGATCAATGTTATTATCAAAGAAAGGAAAGAAGAGGGCAATCAGTGGCTCAGCCGTTCTTTTTTTTCTTCAGCCTCTTCTTCCTCTTCTTCTTCTCGGTTCCCAATAAAAAAAAACCTATCGGAGAATCCGGCTGACATCTAGAGAAGAAGAACAAACATTGGATAAAAGCTTGTGAGCAAGGGGTTTTGGCTTATACCAACTGACCTTCGGCACGAATCGGAAGGGATCTCAAGCTACACGCGACCGACGCTCAAGGCCATATGAGTAGCTGGCCAACCACCTCAGGCTAGCCTCAGGCTTTGAATAGATTTCAGTCAAATTTTGCCATTACTTTTGACTAAACACAAGATGTGCATGGATTTTGTGTGGAAGTGTTGCATCTTTCAGTTTGCTTCTGTGAAAAGGACCGTTTGATCATTCTTCTCACGTTAGGCAAGAGCCAAAGTCGTTATGCTTGTCTTGGACTAAAGTGACTTTGACTCATAACAATAAGAAAGCAAAGCTTTTCTACGTAAATATTATTGTATTCGAAATTGCTATTTCAGGCTAGGCCAGTCCCTCTTCGGCAGGGATCTCAACCCGTCGAAGAGCTTTCTGCTCTTGAGCGCGGTCCGCGGACGAGACGAGAACGCCCCACTCAAGCCATCGGGTTCGGGTTCTCCGTATTTTACAAGTCCGGTTAGTGTTCGATGAAATGATTCTTCCGTTTTTTTCCCTTAGAAATCTCTCACCGTGTTCTTCGAGTAATATCTTCAAGTATTGAGAAGCAGCATCCATTTTTAACTTTATTGTTGTTACTGCCAAGTTGCTGGGACAACTTGGTTCAATAGTTGTTACTGCCAAGTTGCCAAGCAGACTCCATATGAGAAAAAAAATTATGAATTGAAAGTTGGATCTACTCTTGCACGAGTTGTTACTGCCATGGAGCATCCATCTTTAACCATATTGTTGTTACTCCATCAGATTAATATTTGTAGTTGGTATTCTTCACAAGGAATCCAGTAAAAGATTAACCTATAATATGGACATACATAAATTATGAATTGCAGTTGGTATTCTTCACAAGGAACCCAGTGAAATATTAATCCATAATATGGACCGCCACAAATTATGAATTGCAGTACTTAAAGAACGTGGAAAAACTTGCGGTGCATATGCAACATCAGATTAAGTAGAAAATACAGTTCCCAGTATAAGTATGAGGTGGTGACGTGTTCAACTAAAATCAGAACAAACAGGTTCCAACATGAGATTCGGCTGAAAATAAAGTGCTTTTTAACAATAATACTGAAAAATAGGTTCAGTTTAACCTAACTATTGGTTGACCATTGAAAGTCGTATTCTCTTGCAAAGTAATTCAACAAAAATATATTATGTGAACTTGTCGAAACATGAATTTCTGAAAGTGATATCCTCTTGCATGAGTACCAGAAGCTCCGCTACTTTAGCCTCATGTTTCTCCATCAAACAAGCTTGGGGCAGCACTTGGATCGAGGAAGGGGTCTTGACTTATACCGATCATATGCATTGGGTTCATTCCATGTCCACCTCCAGAATTTTGATATTGAGCACTCTATCACAATAATAAAAACACATAAATTATATAAGAATTCCATCCAATTACAATTAAATCCTATATAACATAAATAATGTTATCTTACCAATAATTGTGCAAAGGAAAAAGGTTGTTGAATCGGATATTCCCAAGGTCTAACCATATTTGTGTTATGTTGGTGTACCCCACTCTGAGGTGGTGTTTGGATTATTTCTACACTTTCTTGTGTTTGAGCTATGCTATTTAATTGAGATTGGGGCGTGCCACTATTTATGATATCCTGAAAAAAAATTCACTTGTCAGAATAAAATGAAATAGCTAAAGAATGTTTCGATGACTTGAAGATCAAAGTCCACATGATTGCTCCATACATGAAAAATAACATATAACAAAAATTCATCAAATTTTTTTTTAAAAAAAAAAGATGAAAGAAAACAACTGACTTGTCCATTTTTATTTGAAATCTTCTTTTTTCTGCTATGCCTCCATGTTGATTGAAGTCTTGTACTTCGGGGCCGTCCTCTACGTTTCTTATGCTTTGGATCATGTATCCTCATATTTATATCTCCTTCATCATGCTCAACCTCTTCAACCTCTCCAACTTCTTCAACCTCTTTTGATTTGCGATCTGGACGACGCCAACAACTTGGTTCACCAGCTTTGTCATATCCCTATTTTGATAATAGGTATATGATCGTATCTGGGTTATTTTTAAATTTCGTATTATTTAAATTTTAATTATTTTTTTGGACTAGGGTTGGCCTTGATTGTTTAGACCTGGCA
Organism: Iris pallida; assembly: GCA_029216955.1. Classification (NCBI taxonomy): domain Eukaryota; kingdom Viridiplantae; phylum Streptophyta; class Magnoliopsida; order Asparagales; family Iridaceae; genus Iris; species Iris pallida. The sequence goes on from JANAVB010015600.1 coordinate 30,878,251, forward strand.
CTTGACTTTTGCTTTTATTAAATTGTCATTAATATTATTTTATTAGAGTTATGTGGTTAGCCTTATTAGGTTGTTCCTAGTGTTATTAGTGTTATTATCATTATTATTATTATTCTTTAACTCCTACCTACCCCCCCTCCTCTCTCTCTCTCCACTCATGCATTCTTCTTCTCTCCCATTTCCTCACTTTTCCTCTCTCTCTCCTCTTGCTGGAGAGCTCCGGCCAGCCCCCCCCTCTCCCCGAGCTCTGGCCAGCCCCCTCTCCCTAGAGCCCCTCTCCTCCGCTGGCGTCGCCCCCGTGGCCAGCCACCGCCGCGGCCACCACTGCTCCCACCGCCACTGCCGGCTCCACCATCTCTCCCTCGTTATTCTCTTCTCCGGCCAGCTCCGGCCACCACCGCCACCGCGGCCGCCCTCGTCTCCACCGCCACCACTTCTATCTCTCCCTCTCTCGCTGTTCCCGGCGCCCGCCACCACCGCGGCCGCCCTCGTCTCGGCCACCGCAGCCACCCCCTTCACCATGGCCGCCGTCGCCACCACCAGCACCACCACCGCTGCTGCTGCTGCCCCTCTGTCGGAGACCGACCGACCCGGTGAGCCCCGATCTCCCCCGCCCTTCCTTTCCTCTTCTCTCCGGTGGCCAGCACCACCGCCGTGTCGTTGTTGCGCCCGGGCCAGCACCGCCTCGAGCGGCGGGACGCCCTTGGGCCCCGCGCTGCTCGAGCAGCGAGCCAGCCTTGGGCTGCGTGCTCTTCGGGCCACGTGCCTCGGTGCACGTGCTGCCTCGAGCAGTGCGCTGCTCGATCCGCGTGCGCCTCGTTCTGCGTATTCTTCGGTTTGCGTGTGTCTTATAGGTTTTCGTGTACTCTCGATTCACGCGCTGCCTTGGGCAGCGGGACGCCTCGAGCCCCGTACTGCCTCGAGCACCGTGCCCGATTGGTTTGCGTGTTGCCTCGTTTATGTGTCTCGGCCTTTGTGCCCATCTCGATTTTCGTGCTGCTTCAATTTGTGTACCCGTACCGATTTACGTGCCGCCTCGGTTGCGTACCACTTTGATCTCCGTGTCGTACTAGTTTGCGTGCATGCATCGATTTGCGTACCGCATTAGCATGTGTGCCACCTTGGACTTTGTGCCATCTCGGTTTGCGTGCACGTACGGATTTACGTGCCGCCTTGGTTTGTGTATCACTTTGGACTCCGTACCGCATCGATTTGCGTGCATACATCGACTTGTATGCCGCATTGATTTGCGTGCTTTCTTGAATCTCACTCTGTCTTAATTTGCGTACATGCCTTGATTTGCGTGTCGTGTTGATTCGTGCGCCATCCCGATATTCAAGATTTCCTCGATCTACGTGCACGTCTCGATTTACGTACACATTGTCTCCTGTTTATCTCGATTCTCGTGTGCGTCTCGATATACGTGCACGTCTCGGTTTGCGTGTCCGTGTCGGTCCGCGTGCCTCGGTTTCCGTACGAGATCCCTGCACTGCTTGCGGGACCCACACGGTATAGCCTTCTGCCATCTCTTGTGATTATTCTATTATTTTATTATTTAATTCTAATGATTGTTTATTGTGTGTTCTGAGGATCTCGATTGGCGTGCTAGCTTGGATCGCGACTGCCGAAGACTTGCTTACCTAGCCGAGCCCTCTAGGCAAGTATCCCTTGCTCATCGACGGCTCTTGTCCTCTCTTCTGGATTTTATGGCATTTAATTAATTTGTACTTGTAAACTGTATAACCATGATTAGTGTAGCCTAGTAGTAGAACTGCCATGATGATAACTTAGGATAGCTTGGTCCGATACCGGGATAGACCGTATCGGACAACTCGGATGGGTCATCCACACCTCCGAGGACACGAGCACGACTCACATGTATGGATTGTCCCCATATGCCCCGTGTCCAACTCGCGGTCGGGTAACGGCTTTGGCTAACTGTTTCTATGACTTTGTTTGTGGCTTGGATATGACTGTGGGTCATGGTGCGCCCTGCATGGCGATTCTTGCTGCATGTGTTGGTTTGGTGCCCAGTACGCATTATAGTGCTGCTGGAGGCCGAGACTTAGTGTTCTCGGCTAGGGTTGGTGCCCAGTACGCATCGTAGTGCTACTGGTAGCTGACACTTAGTGTTCTCAGCCCGCGAGTCCGCGATTCTGCGACTCTGCGGCGGGTTACGCAGAGTGGTTTTAGCCCCTATTCGTAGGGTGCTCCCATCCAGATTACAAAGGAGACTCTGCCGAATTTTTCCAGAATTCCCAGTTGGGAATTTGGTTCGAAGGATTAGACAGAACCATTCCTTTGGTTTGCTGGACCGAACTCATGCATGTTCTTCTTGGTATGGCATCCCTGACCCTATTGCCTGCTAGGTAGACTCCCGACTAGATTAGTCGCCTAGCGTCTTGACCTGTCTTGTCCGCCGGATTGTGTAAGGAGAGCGGTTCTACTCGGGTGAAGGTCTGCAACCCTGGTCCTTGTTTGGTTTAAGGGTTGTGGATCTGATCCAGAGTGGTTTACGCAATCCTTGCCTTTTCGACGGTATCACCCATTGGACTCTTGACCCGTGACTCTTCTTTTAGATGGTGTTCTAGTTTAGTTTGTTATCCCATTGTTTGTCCTGTCCGTCGGATTGCGTAAGGAGAGCAGTTCTACTCGGGTGAAGGTCTGCAACCCTGGTCCTTGTTTGGTTTAAGGGTTGTGGATCTGATCCAGAGTGGTTCACACAATCCTTGCCATTTTCTGACGGCGTTGATTAGTGTTGACCCATGTGTCGGGATTATGATCTTATTCGAGGATTGACTATGAGGAGATATGATATTGAGATAGTGGTTATGGTAGACTAAGTGGATTCTTAGATAGTGTTACTAGTTCTTTGGTGATGTTCTAATTTGATCAGATATGTCTTGAGGACTCTTGGATTTTGATATTGGTGCGAGTGTCTCGCGGAACGAATAGAATATCGAGGATATTATTATATGATTATTACTCGACTTCCCAAACGCCCAAACCTAGTACCCTTGCTGTATCCCGGTAGTTGGGAGACTTAGTTGCTGATAGCCTGTGATTAGGGGTGGCGATTTTGCCCTCATACCCTCTACCCTAGCCGGGTGCCCTGTACCCTCAGGTGCCTACGGGTACCCTCTACCCTTCGAGGGCATGCCCTACCCTTACCCTCTTAGAATTAGGGTAGGGTAAGGGTTTTATTCTGTTACCCTAATGCAATTACCCGGGTACCCGCCCTACCCGCCCTACCCTCTGCCCTGTAACCCTACCCTGAACCCTACCCTATCCTGAATCACTACCCTATCCACTACCCGTTAACCCTAACCCTTTAAAACCCTCGACCCTACCCTTCTCCCAACCCGCTTTGTAATTTTGTATAGTCTCACTGCCATAGTATTACTACTACTTGTAGTTTTTGTAATTAGTACTTAGGATTAGGAGAACTACATGGTGCTTGATCCTAAGGAGTCAGGTCTAGCCCCCTCCTTGGGTATGTAGGCAGCCCAGGTTCTACTATATAACTGGGTTCAACGCCTTTAGTAAAAAAAAATATTCTCCCTGTTATTTCTTGTTAAGTTGTTATAATTTTTGAATGTTGTCAAAATCTAAAAAAAAATGAAATGGAAAGAAAAAAATATTTCTCCTCCTGTTTACTAGCAAAAAATTTGATTTTCAAAGTTAAAAAAAATGAAATGGCAATGGTAATACCCTTACCCTCCCTACCCTGACCCTCAGCTACCCTGTGAGGGTAAAGGGCAAGGACGGGTAATGGGTATTGGTTTTTTGGAAGAGGGCTACCCTACCCTACCCTCATGACTCCCCTAGGTATCAAAAAAAGGTCAATACCCTACCCTACCCTGCCCACTTCCTGTCCTTACCCTACCCTACCCTACCCATCGCCAGCCCTACCTGTGATCATTGACTCGGAGGATTCTTGTGAGCTAGAGGGCCTAGCATTGTCTATAGTGATTAGCCTAGTACCAAGTGATCGTATTTTCCTGATATGATATTTATTCCATCGAGGATTGGTAGACTATTGATAGATTGATCCGGTGGATAGACCGACTTGATGATTGGAGCTGTAGGCTCCCATATATGCTTGAGATGTTATTATAGTAGAGGTTCTGGTCTTGTACTTGACCTGATATCCATGCCACGATGTGGGCAGATGACTTCTTGTGACTGACAGAGTTGTCCTGGTCCCAGACTTGACTACCTGTATCCGTGCTATAAGTCCAGCTTACCCTGTGAGGTGCTGGCCCTGACATTGCACTGCGGTGCCCTTTGTCTATTGGCACTTTGAGGTGCTACTTCCATGATTATATGGCATTGCGATGCCATCTTGATATTCTGGCTATATTATATGATTACCTGCACGGGTATCTGGTAGTTGGCCTATAGTCTTAGCGTGGTTAGGATTGCTTGCTTGCTTGTTGCATAACACTAAGGATGGATCACAACTGGGACTATAGGTGCCGAGGCTGATTCTTACTTAGCGTTCTCGTACTGAGGTACGACATCTAGGAGGATGAGCATGTGACCACGGCATGTGATTCCGGATAAATGTAGGGTTAATCTAGGCAACTAAAAATGGTAGAAGCATTGGGAGGGAACGGAATCCCGAGATCGTGCATTACCGGCCGCCTCAGGCTCATCCTGGCGCATCGGGGTTGGCCGCCACAGATATGGCAGTATCCGACTACTATATGTACTCCTGCTTAGCACGGTGGCCTTCCGAGGGACCGTGCATACCTACCTACTATGCGTTATTTGGCCTCGCTAGCCCTTGCGGGATATGGCACGATCTGAGGATTCCTATATTGCATTGTTGGGGTAACCCAACCTCCACATAGATAGCCGTAGACTTTTGAGTGGCCGCTTATTCACCTAAATTGTATGACTTGTTGCTTGCTAAGCTGGCTGGCACGTAACGCTGTCCCGGCACGGTAATTCATTCCCTTGTTCTTGTTTGATGTAGGGATGGGTTACCGTTCCGATGACGGACTACGAGTTCCAGTTGGCGATGCAAGTATTAGTGGACGTTAGGATGATTGTGATGATCGTTGGTTACTTACATATTAGTAGTTGGATTGCTGCCTTATATTCTGTAATTGTGCGTTGGTACCGCACGATCCCTTACCTTATTTACTGTTTTTAGATGCTATTCCTGTCATATTATATCCTGTTGGTTTTCTTCGCCCGTCCTTGAGCCTTCCTTTCTGGTACTTGCTACGGTTGGCCTGACCAATCCTGGATTGTTCCCAGATTGCCTGTGACCGGCCATGTGGATCTTCCAGACTTGACTTGGAGGACGTGCTTCAGTTTCTGACCATGAGGGAACTGTGTGGGAAGGTATTCTTGTCTACATTATTTCTTATTGTAGACTCTCTGATTATCATATGAGTATTTCCTGTTTTTCATATGATTATCTCTCTTGTCGTTATTTTATTGATTATTGCCTGTGGATATGAGATCGGATTTAGGCCATAGACTGCTTGCATGCTAGGATACCCAGCAAGATTGACAGCCACGATCGTCGTATGACGTTTTATACCTCATACGGAGTAGCTGGCCTAGTCCGTCCCAGTATTTTGGTACTGGGGCGTGACAAGCTTCGAGCTCCCTTACCTTACGATCAAGCCACTCGTTAACAACATTACATTCCTTCTCATTTTTTGCCGCCAAATGTGCAACCTCACTAAATTTTATACACATTTGATTGTAACGGACACTTTCGATATCATTTTCCCAACAACTAAAACTCACTTTAACCTTTGTGTGTGACCTCTTTACATCCTTTCGCCACCTTCTTAAGATGTATTTCTCTGGAATCATTCTTACACCATTACGGATTAACACCACAACTATATGCTTGCAAAGTATGCCTTTAAACTCGAACATTTGACAACTACACTGAATATCAGTTTCGCTTTCGTTAAAGGAGACAACAAACATCATTCTTTTGTTGAAATCCTCTAACCACACATCTTCTCGAATGACATACTTAATAATCATGGGCCCTTCCTCGGTATTGATTATATCACAGTTTATCTTTCCAGTTAATTCAGCTTGAAATTCTTTATATTTTGAGAGTGTGTAAACTCCTTGAATTTGCTTCTC
>JANAVB010015600.1:30886873-30946873 GCA_029216955.1 Iris pallida
ATAGATATATATATAATATATATATATTATTATATATATATTTATATATAAATATATATATATAGTATTCTTTGTCTAACAATGAAATTGACATTCATGCAAACAATTTCAGTAAAAATCATGAAAAATTAAGAAAAATAAATAAATTTATACTTTCTTTGACAATAAACATCAAATGTTTTTTTCATGTGTCATTCCAATTACTAACATAACAATGCTACAAATTTTGGACAGTAAAAAACCATAAATAAAAATCAAATGAAGAATAAAAAAAGTCAATAGTTATCAAATTTAAAAAAACGAAAGAACGAGAGAATTGCTCACAAGCTTTATCGGGTCTTTTTCTTTTTCAATTTTTTTATTGAAGAACCCAAAAGTTTTTTAAATCCTTTTTTTTCATTGTTGGGTATTATAATTTACTAACCAAAGTATCAGATCTCTAGAACCATTCAAGAAATCATAGTATTTTTTGACAATAAAAGATTCATAATTTTAAATCAAATTGAAGCTAAAAAAAATTCCAATAATTATAAAATTTTACAAAATCAAAGGAAGAAGAGAAATGCTCACAAGCTTTTATCCAATGTTTGTTCTTCTTCTCTAGATGTCAGCCGGATTCTCCGATAGGTTTTTTTTTTATTGGGAACCGAGAAGAGGATGAAGAAGAAAAAGAACGGCTGAGCCACTGATTGCCCTCTTCTTTCCTTTCTTTGATAATAATATTGATCTCAACCGTTCACTATAAGCCAATGGTTGAGATTTTGTTTAAAAAAATTCTCAACATTAAGTGGGTCCCACACGGGTTCCCACGTCATCAAATAGCCTGCACAGAGCGTGTATAGAGCAATTCAAATAGCATTTTCGGAAATCTAAACAGTAAAGGCAAGGTGTCTTGCCTGGTGTGTCGTATGGTGTGGTTCAATGATCCAACAAGTCCTGCTCTTGTCCAATTGCCAATGCCAGTATGTAGGGGGTTCGAAGTCACGAGAAAATAGGACACACGATTAGTCGTGAGCAATAGGAATAATTCGAAGAGAATTTCTAGAGATAAGTACTTATACTAATTTTAGAAAATATCATAATACTTAAAAACTAGTTTTCATAGGTCAAAATAGTATAAGAAAAATACTTAAAGTCAAGAAAACCATTTTTGCCAAAAACTCTAATTTGTAAATTATGATTTTCTAGGTGAAACTATATTTTTATTAGTACAAATAATTAGTTGAAAAGTCTAGAAATCAAGATATAATTTGGTAAATTTTATTTTTATAAATCAAAATATTTTTAGAAATTAAAAAAAATATCTACGAAAATAATTTTTGCGTAAAATAATATCATATGAAAATCTAACCTTATATTTTTAGAATTAAAAAAAACTAACTAGTTATGCGAATATTTTTTTAAAATATAATTTAATATTGGTAATCCAAATAGTGTAATCAAATTTTCTTTCTTTTTTTTAGTTATGTTATCCAAATCAAATTTTTCATTTGATTTGGATAGAAAGAGATAATACATTTATACATTCCTAAAAGAAAATTCTTTTTTTTTTGTTTTTTAGGGGAAAAGGGATTCTGTCGAAAAAAATATATCCATAATATTATGCCCATTTTAGTGATAAAATACTAATAATATTAGTATTAATAATAATTATAATACTCTTTAAAATTAATATATAATACATTATACAAACTACTATTTGAAAGATAATAATAATAATAATAATAATAATAATAATAATAATAATAATAATAACAATAATAATAATAATAATAAACCTTTATCAAATATATAACTCTCCTCCTACAATTAAACAGAGAGAGAGAGTGAGAAGAAGAGGGGAAGTGGGAGAGATTGAGGGGTTCTCACCGGTGTTCCTCGGCGGTGGAGCCGCCACTCGCCGGGCTGGCGTCGGCGGAGAACGGGGACAGGTGCGGGCGTGCGCCGGACGACCTGGGCGCGCGGCGCTCGCGGTAGAAGAGGGGTGAGTTCGTGGCGCGACTGTAGTGCCCGAAATTTGTGATACGTATTTTATACGTGTTCGTATTTCTGACCCGTATTTCTCTTTTTCTTTGATTAGTTAGTTGTGGTTTATTTTCATATTTAGCATTGTAGTTTAATTGTCATTTATAGTTCATGGATTAACTCGGATTAGTGGAGCTTGGTTTTATTTAGATAGAAGGAGGATTGGGTTGGTTCGGCTTGGCTTGGTTTACTTGGTTCATCATGAACCAAGGTGAACCCCTACCTACCACCACCATCCCCATTTATTAACCCTTTCTTCCTTCTCTCTCCTTATTACTTTTCTTCTTCCTCCATTAACTTCCTCACCTACTAGGAAGGTCTAGGCAAGTGCATCTTGCTTTATGGAGGAACCCGAATTTTATTGTTCTATTCTCTTCTTTGCAGCATTCTAACACTCTTTAGAACTTGGCATTTTCACTTTCTATGGCTAGATTCTTGTAGATCTATATTTACATTATTTTCAGATTTCTTAGGTTTTGATCTACTTAATCTTGTTGTTTCCGAGTTTTGATGGTTCCATGTTGTAGAGAATTTCGTTCTGTCCCATTTTGACCTATGGAAGTTCGGATTTGGGCTCCGGATGATGGAGTTGTGGAGCTTGAGAAGTTGGCTCTCATGGTGTTCTTCTTCTCGGAATATTGGAGAAGATGAACTGTGCTTGACTTGACCGCATGAATGTTTCATGCGGCAAGTGATTTCCCTAGCCGCATGTCACCCTCATTTCCCGTATTTCCCGTATTTCGTATTTATACTCGTATCTGGATTTTTGGCATGTATTTTTATTTTTCTCAACTGGTGGAATTTCGGTATTTCTCGTATTTTGGGTTTTGACTTGGCTCGGTTTTAATTGGTTTGGGTTGGTTTGGTTTGGTTTAATGTGTATTGGAACACCTTAGCCTATACTCTACCCTCAACACAACACAACCCACCCTCTTTATAATCCCCACCTAACACTCTCTCTCTTCATTACCACCACCATTAATTTTTCTTCTTCTTCTTCTTCTTCCTCCACACAACTCTCCACACCCATAGGCAAGTGCACCTTGCCACTACATGAGAACCCTATTTTATTTGTCCATTTGCTAGATTAGGACATGGTGATCAACATTAGATCTTGGCATTTTGTGATTTGGAGTCTCCATTGTTCTAGATCTAAGTTTCCCTATTTTCGGATTTTGTATGGTTTTGGTCTATTTTAAGTTGGATTTTATGGGTTTTGATGTTTCTATGTGGAAGAGAAATCAATTTCACCCAAGTTAGAACTTTGGAAATCCGGATTTGGAGTTCGGATGACCAAGTTATGAACTTTTGAAGCTTTGGGTTCACCATGGAGTTCTTGCTGTTTTGGAGAAGACAGTGAGCAGTGTGCAGAGCTTCTTAGCTTACGCCACTGAACTGCGCATGCTCTTTAGCGCTGCATACGCAGACTTGAGTACGCTTCCTGTTGGAAGCGTGTCTCTTGAGTACGCTTTCTGTTGGAAGCGTGTCTCTTGCGTACGCAGACTTGGGTACGCTTCCTGTTGGAAGCGTGCCTTGATACGCAGACTTGAGCGTGCCTTGGTACGCAGACTTGAGCGTGCCTTGGTACGCAGACTTGAGTGTGCCCTAACTTGAGCGTGCGTGCTTTTGCGTGTATGCTTCTCTTGCGTGAGTGCTTTTGTGCGTACGCTGCTCTCCTGCATGCGTGCTTTTGTGCGTACGCTGCTCCCCCTGCGTGCGTACTTTTGTGCGTATGCTGCTCTCCTGCGTGCGTGCTTTTGTGCGTACGCTGCTCCCCTGCGTGCGTGCTTTTGCGTGTATGCTCCCCCTGCGTGCGTGCTCTTGCACGTATGCCCTGCCCCCTGACCCCTTGCTTAACCCATTGGCTCTTGGAGTATTGGTTTATTTCTCGACTTGGTTTCTCTTTTGTGGATTGGGTTTTTCTGAGATCTGTTCAACACAGCACGACTATCTTGACCCGATACGGCCTAACACGATTTTCTAGTAATTGTTTATGACTAGTACGATTTTTTCGGGATTTTCTGCGAATTATGATTCTGGTATTTTCTGATCTCCTTGCCAGTGACCCGTAGTGGTGCACTCCTGACATGACCAACCTGACTTGATAGTGGCCCGTGGCGGCGCACTCTTGACTTGACTTGACTTGATTTGACTTAACTTGTAACTTGTAACTTGGCTTGACTTGATGCTGTTACGACGGCTAACACGACTTGACAAGAATAAATGGCCTGGACACCGTGGGTGAATGTGTTTGTATAAATGAACCTGTCTTGTCTTGCATCATGTCTAGGACATGAATCCCTGGTTTCCCACGATCAGGGATTTATACTGAATATGGCTAGGATTAATGACTAGATTGATCAAATAGTTCATGGAGAATTTCCCAGTTACCCGTTGCCCCTTTGGTCCCGGCCTTATATATATATATACTTGGAATTTGTTGCTATCCGTCGAGATGAGCGCACTTCCAGCCTGCCGTCGAGTGTGGTACCTTAGGACACATGTATCTTACTACAGTGTGTCTGCTATATCCTGCTATCTTTTCCTTTTCTTGCTGGGATCACTCAGGTAGTAACAAACAGGTAACCGGACTTGGAATTCTCATTGCATCTTGCTAGTAACTAGGCCTGTGATAACCCTAGTTAGTTAAAGTAGCAAGCCATAATTATTGCTTGGCCGTGATTGATTAGATGGAGTCTAGTTCCGCTTGTCCTGTCCTGATCCTGTACAAGGTTATGGCATGACATGCCTACTCGTGCTTTATCTTAATTCTATATCATGAATAATTGCATATCTTGATTTCTTATATTTACCTCGCTGATAAATGGTGGGAGAAACCAAGTTCTGTTCAGACGAAGGGTTACAACCCCGGTCCTTGTTTGGTTTACGGGTTGTAACCTGGTTATCTGAATAGTCCCATGGTTATCTCATCGTATATCATCATGTCATGCTTTTCCATATGTTCTATCTTTTATCGATTATGTACAAGATTGTCTTTTATATTCACCTATCATGTTTTTCTTAAATTACTGTCTCTTATTATGTAATTATATTATTGTGCTATTTGCTGGCTTTTGTTCTTATTTCGTGGCCTTCCTTGTGGCACTTGCTCTTTCTGGGGTTGACCCAGCTGGTTTTGTGTGGCCAGATTTCGGAGCAGCTCCCGAGGATCTACCAAGCTTCCAGCCCAATGGTGACAACTAGACGGAACCCGGGCCAAGAGTGGATTTTCCTTTTTGCCTTGTCCACTTTATTGTAAAACTATTCTTTTGAGGCGTTTAGTCGCCGAGCCAGTGTTAGCTCGTGCTCCTTTTACTTACTGTCTGCTTACGAGTTGTAATCATGATTGGCAACTCGAGGTTGATCATGTATGACTTAACTCTTGCTAGTCCTTACATTTTGTACGACTAGCTTCATGATCATCTGGATATGTAATATTTAGGACGCCTTACAATTGTATATTTGGTGGTCTGATATCTTGTAATTATTATTCGTTGATTGAGATTGAGACAATAGGATAATTTATGACCTTAAGAGACTGATGGCTTGTAGATAAACCCTCACATATCTAGACAGCCGTGACCGTATAGCGGTGTGGATTTCATTCTGTTATACGTAGCTGGCTATGTCTGTCCCCGCTCTCCAGTGTTCTGGTTCTGGGGCGTGACACCGCATAAATTAAAGCTGACCGTATGAACCCCTAACCGCATGGCAGCACTTGACCGCATGAACCTTCATGCGGCGAGTCTTCCAGCCGCATAAGACTTAGGCATGGCGCGGCCGCATATGCTCGTGATCATTGGGCCGCATGAGACCCTTGCACTTCTGGCCGCATAACTGAGTCTCATCCCAGCCGCATGAGATCCTGAACCACCTAGCCGCATGCGCCCCCCCTTTTGCTTAGGCAACCGCATACGCGCCCACCATATCGAGCCGTATAGATATTTGCTCTGCGAGCCGCATGAACTCGGGCCCGTCCAGCCGCATGAGAACCTTTCCCCCGCTAGCCGCATGGACCTCCATCCCAACCCAGCCGCATATACTCCGCACCCCTTCGGCCGCATGGGACCTGTCCACCACTGGCCGCATATGCTCCACTGCCCCGCCAGCCGCATGAAGCTTACTTCCCTCTGGCCGCATGATACTTCACTGCATGACCCTGAACTCTCCTATAGCCCTGTGTACTATTATTTTATTATTAATTTGCCCATGCCTTGTAACCTTTATTGTATATTTTTACGTCCATTTTATATCCTTACGCCTTTTGCCCCGAACTTGATAATCCCGATTTGATTGACATGATTGAAATGATAATTGTACCGGGCATGGTGTGACCAAGAACTGACATGCTTGATAGTGGCCCGTCGTGGCGCACTCTTGATAAGTAATAATGATAATGATAGTGGCCCATCGCGGCGCACTCTTGACAAATTAATTCATTGGCCTGGACACCGTGGTTGTTTGCATGGATTGTGCTTGTATAAACTACTGGTCCGATTATGTCTTGCATCATGTCTAGGACATGATCCCTGAGTACCACGGTCAGGGATTCATACTAAATCTGGCTAGGTTAATGACTAGATTGATCAAATAGTTCATGGAGAATTTCCCAGTTACCTGTTGCCCCTTTGGTCCCGGCCTTATATATATATACATGGGATTTGTTGCTATCCGTCGAGATGAGCGCACTTCCAGCCCGCCGTCGAGTGTGGTACCTTAGGACACATGTATCTTACTATAGTGTGTCTGCTATATCCTGCTATCTTTTCCTTTTCTTGCTGGGATCACTCAGGTAGTAACAAACAGGTAACCGGACTTGGAATTCTTATTGCATCTTGCTAGTAACTAGGCCTGTGATAACCCTAGTTAGTTAAAGTATCAAGCCGTACTTATTGCTTGGCCGTGATTGTTGGATGGGGTTCAATCTGTCTAGTCTTGTCTTGATCCTGTACAAGATTGTTACCTGACCAGATTTATTATATTTATCTTGCCGATAAATGGTGGGAGAAACCAAGTTCTGTTCAGACGAAGGGTTACAACCCCGGTCCTTGTTTGGTTTACGGGTTGTAACCTGGTTATCTGAATAGTCCCATGGTTATCTCATCGTATATCATCCTGTCATGCTTTTCCATATGTTCTGTCTTTTATTGATTCTGTACAAGATTGTCTTTTATATTCACCTGTCATACTTTTCTTAAATTACTGTCTCTTATTATGTAATTATATTCTTGTGCTAATTGCTAGTTTTAGTTCCTAAGTGAAGCCTCCTTTGTGGCACTTGCTCTTTCTGGGGTCTGACCCAGCTGGTTTTGTATGGCCAGATACCGGAGCAGCAGCAAAGGATCTACCTGCTTTCCAGTCCGATGGTGACCGCCAGGCGTAACCAGGGCAACGAGTGGGTTTTCTTTTTGTTCTTCCACTACAATTGTACTTTATTCTTTTGAGGTGTTTAGCCGCCGAGCACTTGTTAGCTCGATGCACTTTACCTTCTGTCTGCCTACGGGCTGTAATCATGATTGGCAACTCGAGGTTGATCATGTATGACTTAACTCTTGCTAGTCCTTACATTTTGTACGACTAGCTTCATGATCATCTGGATATGTAATGTTTGGGACGTCTTACAATTGTATATTTGGTGGTCTGATATTTTGTAACTATTATTAGTTGGTTGAGATTGAGACAATAGGATAATTTATGACCTTAAGAGACCGATGGCTTGTAGATAAACCCTCACATATCTTGACAGCCGTGACCGTATGGTGAGATGGATTCCATTTCATTATATGTAGCTGGCTATGTCTGCCCCCGCTCTCCAGTATTCTGGTTCTGGGGCGTGACAGCGACGGCGGCTGCGGCGGAGAGATCGGGAGTTCGGGCGGAGGATGGGCTGCTCCGATGCTGCTGGATCTAGGCGACGACGGCGGTAGCTCCAACCGCACGGAGGCGGTCGGTGGGCCGCGCGGGTCTCGCGGGGCCCTAGGCGGAGGTGGCAATCTGGATCTGAGGAGGTCAGGGCAGATCGCGGCGGGAAGTGCCGCAGCGGAGGTGGCGGTCGGAGCCGGGTCGGTGCGAATGGGCGCGCTGGAGGCGGCCGCTCGCCGGGAGGGTAGGGCAGCTCCCACTCTGGCTGGTGTGGACGGTGGGATCGACAGCTGCACAACGGGGTCCTGGCACGACGAGGAGGGAGGCCGACGCACGAAGGGCGGTGCCGGAGGTGGCGCGGGGAGCTCGGCTGTACGGCGCGGCGGAGGTGAGCGAATTTTTGTCCTCTCCCTTTTCTTTCATCTGGTGGTGGTGATTATGGTGTTTTGGGGTTTCTCCGGGTGGCCGCGGTGGTGAAGATGGTGGTCGGAGGTGGAGATATGTCTGGTGGTGGTTATCTAGGTTGGGGGCCGATGGTGGCTGGCATGGTGTTGCTGTTGGTGGTGATGACGGTGATGGCGCGGACAGGGCGGTTGTCGGGGTTGTGCAGGGAGGAGGAGGATGGGCAGGGTGATTTGGGGATGTCGACCTTGTGGTGACGGTTGGTCGGGATTGCTTGACAGAACTGTCATGGTGGCAAAGCCGCGGCGCGACGGCAGATGGATCATGGAATAGGGATAGGGTTCGGTTAGAGAATTGATCGTGTCGAGGTATCCGGCACGGCTGGATTGTGTCTTGCGTGACACGGATGGTGTCGAGGTCCGGGATGTCGGACACGGGGTCGAAAATATGTATATGTACTAGAAATACATATAGTGGATGGGACGGGACGGGGACACGGACACGATGCACTGGCACGAGTAGGAGAAATAATTTTTTTTTGGAAGGAATTGTGAATGGCAGAAATATATGGATGAGTACCTCTCCTTATATAGGAGGTGAGAATTCCCAGTTGGATAAGGATTAAGACATATTTAAACCACATTTAGATAATTTAATTTAAATTAATAAAATCAATCCAAATTTAAATTAAATTCCAAATTTAAATCTAGATAATCTAAACTCAAATTAAATATAAATTCTACCTTTAAATTTTTTAAATTAAATCCATAAAATCAAATCGAGATTTAAAATGGCCACAAAATTTCCAAATATATTTTCCAAAAATATAAATAATAACAATTTCAAAAATAATAAATATTTTAAATATCATTTTGTATAATAAAATATTAATATCAATAAATTCGAAAATGGAATTATATATATAAATTCAAATTCATGTACCTCATGTGCAAGGAATATTTGCATAAAAATAGTTTTCTAAATTACCACTAGTAAATAAGCTAGCTTTTTATAAATAAATAAAAGTAATAAGTTTTGGCCATCTTGATACTTTTCACAACTTTAAGTAAAATACAAATTATTATTATATATATTATTTTGAAACTATAAAAAAAAGAAAATATTTTTTTAAAAAATATGTACGCTCATACATATTCGTACTCGACGAGACATACGAAATTTGCGAACTCATCCGCGACGTCTCATACGACAATTTCGTACGCGGCGTATAATACGACTATGCGACGTACAAATACCAAGTAAAAATTTTAAATACTCAATTTATATATAAAAAATTAAAGTAGAAATTTAGGGGGTTTACATCCCCTGACCTCTACCGATTGAGTGTTGATAGCACTATTGATATGTTTTTTAGTAGATGTTTATCTACTATTGATTGAGATTATTGATTGATTATATTTCCTTTTTTTCTACCGTCGTCGCCCACTTGGCCACCCGAGTTACTGCAGCGTAGGTGGTAGTGAAGTTTCTCAACTTGCATTCTAGTAATTAGATTTGTGATAACCCTAGTTAGTTAATGATAGCAAGCCGTAGGCATTGATTGGCCGTGCACATTTGGTTGTGCATTACTTTATATGCTCTTGTGTCGGTGAGTGGCCAGAGGCTTAAATTTAGCTCGAAAAAAGATCTGTAACCCCGGTCCTTGTTTGGTTTAAGGATTGTAGTTCCGATTTAGAGTAGTTCCTAAGTCCCTTGTTGCTCATCGACTTATTCTTCTCTATTGCTATATTGTTCAGTATTTTCATTCAGGCGTTATATTTTCGAAATACGTGAATTGGTACCGCACTAGTCTTGACCCGTATTTATTTACTTTGTGGTATGCTGTTGTGTTGATGTTGGGCTTTGTAGTTCACCTTGAGCTTTCCTTGTGGTACTTGCTATTTGGGGTCCGACCCTACTGTTTTTGCATGGCCAGGTTCCATAGTTCATCTCAAGGATCTACCGTCTTCTTCTTCGGATGGTTCGCACTTAGAGGACCAACACGTATTAGCGAGTGGGTTACCTTTTATCTTCCACTCCATTTTGTACTTTCATTTGGTGGTGTTTAGACAAGAGCATGTGTTAGTCCTTGTATCTTGGTTTTGTTTTCTCCGTCTCTAGACGACATGGATGTATATTCTGGACCGAGGCTAGTTGTACATTTATGTACCTTTTCTATATTCAGTTGATGTATCTTTTAATTATGCCAGCTCTCACGATTATGTATGCATTTGTGTTTGGGATGCCTTACCCATCTCATATGTGATTTACTCTTTATTGCTTTTTGTGTTGTTTAGATTGAGATAGGACTTGTATGACCTTGGAAGTCGTTAGTGGCATGTTAGAGTCAACCCACTTGTCTTCTAGACAGTCGTGATCATATATCGGGGTGCTGGCGTACTATGATATACGTAGATGGCTTTGTTTTGCCCCCGCTCTCCAGTATTCTAGTTCTGGAACGTAATAGTTGGAGCACAGATACCGGTGATACCTATATACTGCGACAACCAGGCGACTATTGCGGTGGCATCAAATAACCTCTTCAACGAGAAGAAGAGAATTGTGCGGCTAAAGCACAAAGCAATGCACGATCTCATCAAGAGAGGTGTTATTGCAGTGATTGATGTTCGGAGTCAGGAGAACCTGGCGGATCCGTTCACAAAGGGCCTCAAGCGCTAGCTGGTCAAAGACTCATCAAGTAAAATAGGCTTGAAGGCATTCTGATATTGTGTTATTGTAATCCAACCATAAAATTTTATGCTATTAGTTCAAAGAGAAATCTACTAGGCATCTAACTTTTGGTTTAAGGGAGGATCACTAACTGGAAAAATATCAGGAATATTGGGTACATGTTCTTTATGGCATGAAAGAGATACAGATCCACAACCACTGTTATCTACTATATGTTTTCAGTGGAGAACAAATCCTGTGGTGAGGTTGGCTTAGACGCCTTAATGAGTTCTCAGGCATAGCCTGTTGTGCTTTACAGGAAGCACGGTAGCACAACACTACAAGGAGTGTTACAACTCCATGCTACAGTGGGGTGACTCCACCATGAGGTTCCCAGGTAGGAGTAATGTCTCGGCTTTGCGAGCCAAGTCACAGTTGCGTAGCACCGCATAAAGGCAGGTAGCCTAATGTTGTATGATAAAATTATAGAGTTGTAGACAACACTATATAGGGGACGATATCCTCATGTTACTATGGCACGACACCACGAAGAGGTACCCAGGTAGGGGTAAATGTAATGCCCCGCTCCGCATCGGTGCATTACGATGAGTCGTTGACTCGAAGAGTTGCGTTGACCCGATGAGGTATCGATATGAGTCGATGCAAGTGTTGCGTTGGCCAAAGGTAAGCTTTGAGTCGGTTGGAATCTATGAATTTAATCGATGCAAAGAGTAAGTCCCGTTCGAGCAAGTGCTGATGTTAGTTGATCTGGTGTGCAGGCTATGCTTCTACGCTGGACGATAAGAGGTCGGCATTTTGCCTTATGCAATGAAGTGTCCGTGAAAACCAAATCGAGGCCCTGCAACGGATTTTGGCAGGGGCGCAATAGGCTAAATCAACCGAGTAGTTCAAAGGGATGGCTAAGTCCGAGAGTTAGCTATGCGATCGAGTTATGGAAGCGAGGCGCTTCAATCGGCAAGGCGTATCGGCTTAAGGTGGGCGGGTTCTTGACTCTCTCTCCCTATTCCTTTACGTCTTAATAAAAATATGTTATGGTATGCTTAAGATGTTATCGAATTAGCGAGTGTGGCTCGGCGACGAAAGGTTTGAGTATGTGTCGAACACTAAGATAGAACATTGAACAATCGAACAATTGAAGCGACGTGCATCAAGTGCACGAGTCGCGATAGGGCATGATGGTAGAACATTGAAAGACAACATCGAGATGTGCATCAGGTGCACGGCTCCGAGAACATTGAACACTAGGCATAGAACATTGAATATGGTGCTGAGCGTGCCTTTGTGCACTTAAGCTACGAAAAGACTAAGTAAATTTGGAGGTAGGCTATGCGAATAACATTATGAGCGGGACGCGTGAATAATAGTATGAGATGACTAGGCCGTTGGGCGTCATGCATCAATATGGATGTGTTGGGGCATAACGCCGACGGAGCCCCCCCATATGAATGGTGGATTACGTTTATGGCACGGGAAACCGTTTATGTGCGACGCTAGGTTTATGGATTACGAGATCGGTTGGTATGCTATGGATTGTATGCTATGGAACGTATTGCATGGTCAATGGACTCGGATTGCCCGTGCACGGGTGTGGCTTCCCTCGAACGGTTACGCCGGGGCGCCGGGACCGTTCGGCCTAGGAGGGAATTATGTGTGGTATTTATGGTGCACAACATTCGGACGGATTGCGACCGTCCAGTGCTGTGATAAGCTATGATATCCGTAAGTTTGCGATCCTTCGGATACTGGGCTAGCAACCCGTATCGAAGCGATTGTAGGCTTACACATATGAGATGCCAAGTCCATTACGGTGCGACACACCGTGACCTTCATATAGTTAGGGCCGGTGGGCTGAGATGAGAGCTGGGTGCAGGCGCAGGGCCTGCTACCCATTATGCATATGTTTATGTTTGTGAATAGTCGGTTGCGTGAATCATATGTTGGCTTATGTTAAGTTCTAACCACTGCAGGCTAAGGAAAATAGGACGGAGATGAGCACGAACACTATGTTTATGTTTCATGTTATGGCTAACTGTGTCTGCTGCAGGAACACGGTACGGGACACATTTAAGATAAGTTGCTATGCATGAGTATTGCTATGAAATTGATCCTAAGGCTAAATAGAAAGACCATAAAGTAAGATGCATGCTCACTAAATGATTAAGTGTTTGGTTTGGGTGTGAGCGGGTCTTGATCAGTGCGAAGCGAGGACGAAAGCACTAAACCCCCACTAGTTTATGTGCAGGTTCAGGTTATGATCAGCTCGGGGCGGAGCTTGGCTTGGACGTGCCGAGGCATGGAGTCCTTGGCGTTCAAGAGGAGCTTCCGCATATGCGTTCGGACTTGCGACATGGAGATGTTCGGCCGAAGACTACTTGGTGGCTATAAAGGGGCATAATGTATGGAACAATGTAATCCTTTGTGAGCTAGAGAGATCATGAGCGTTGTAGCCAATTGGCATTTTATGTTGGGCTATTCAGAGCCTTTGTAACCTTCAGTTCAATATGAATAAAAGAGATTCTTATGTTTCACTTGTTTTCTTCCGCTGCTTATGTTATCGATTTGAGATAGTTCTATGTGAACCTGTTATCTTGCCTTGCACGAGCGCAACTCCAGGCTCGTGCGGCATCACGCCCCAGCGATGGCGATGATTCGGGTTAAATCTAGCGAGGACGAGCGATTTCCCGGATCGGGGCGTGACAGTAAAGACTCGACCTCACAAGCCTTGTCATTGCGATGTAACACCGCAAGGAAGCACAAGGCTTCATGCTGGGTAGTTTGGCACTACAGAGAGGCTTGTGACCTCATGCTACGGTAGTATGACACTACGATGAGGTTCCCAGGTAGGGGTAATGTCTCGGCTTTAAGCCATGTCATAGCGGCGTAGCACCGCAAGGAAGCGCAGGGCTTCATGCCATGTCTCTTTAATAAAGAACTCACATAGAGTGTATGAACAGAGATAGCAGACCGTCTCTTGAGGGTAACTTGTAGACGCCCAAAATACATACACCGAAATCAGGCTGACACAGGGCCTTTAATGTGTAGCCAGAAGCATATGTGACTACATTGTGTGAGTGGAGAAAATTGTCCATTTTTGTATCATACTGTTATTTCACCCATGCGTGAAGATTCAAGTCGTCGGCGACATCTATCCTAATGCATGATGGACAGTCATTGTGGGGAACACTCAAACCCAAATATAGAGATATGTGGAGGATTGTTGGTGTTTGGCCTAGAAGACTAGAAAAATAGTCCCACATTGCCTAGGCCAAATGACTTGTATCTCTATATATAAGCTTTGTTTATGTTTAGAGATGCACATGTGGTATGGAGGGGCACATGGGTGCCATGTGGGAGTATTTTTCTAGTGGAAAGAAGGCTAACTCAACAATGGAGCATTAATGCTTTTGTCATGCTCTTGGAATTTATTCCTTTGGAGCTTAGTCCCGTAGGGGCTTAGCGACTCGGACTCGGACTTGGGCTCATAGGCTTATGAGGCGTAATATAGCATTTTGTTGGCACGTCAGCATCGTCACTAGGCGCATAGTGCGCTCGTTGCGCGAACCGTTCACGCTGCCATTCGTGTGCCATTTCGCGCGGCCGTTCGTGCGGCCAGTTGGCGCGGCAGTTGGCTCGCAGTGCGTGCAGTGCGCGCTGTGCGTGGGTACGCGAGTGCGCGCAGGCGCAGTTGGCATGGTGCGCGCAGTTGGCGCACGGTTGGCGCGGTTGGCGCTGTCGTGTCTGTGCACGATCTGAGCGGTTACGAAACGTTCGAAAATGGTTCCTTACACATCTCGAACGTTTCGCATACTGGACAGTTACTTCGCGCCCCTATATAAGTTTCTCTCCTCTCTCTCTCAGATCAGATGATTATACAAGTTCCTTACGAAAATTTCCAGAGAGCAGAGAAGAGAGAAACAAAGGGAGTTCTGTCCATCCGGGGAGTCAGAAGAGTAGAGTGTTCCATATATCTCCGAACTTGCTAGTTCCTGGAAGTTATTCATATGGGACGAATCTAGTTTTGAGCTCCGGCGATCCATCACCCCAACAGGCTTTCTTTTCTTTCGTTCATCTCTTCTCCACTTGAAATCTCGTATTGAACGATATTTTTTCTGATCTAATCAGAAACTTTCTGTGGGCTTTCGACGTTGCTACTATGAAAACCATTTGTGCCTTCTTCGAAGTATTACATTTGATTTTGTTTCTCAGAATCCTCCGAGATCTTTTTGTGCACCTTCCTCGAAGTGTTGCGCCAAAATCAGCTTTTCATCTTAAAATCACGTTCTGAGAATAACAATTTGTACATCTAAAATATGTATTGTTGAATTACAAAAAAAGTAACATTTAGATGTACAAAAATGTAGTTTTGCATATATATGGATGTATATACAAAAGTTTAGTTTTCTTGTACATGTATATACAGAATACTTGCTAATTTAACAATAGCGTCAGCTGCAGCAGTTAATACTAGTCCATGGAGCCAACGTAACAGCTCCTTCCCAGAAGAAATAAAACATCCCCATCTCTCTCTCTCTCTCTTTTTCTCTTCCAAAATAAGAAATTCCACCAAAACCCTAATTTTTTTTCCGGAGCTTATCGATTCTTGATCATGGCTTCCAATGGCACCGGTCCGGTACGATCCTAGGATTTCAATTCATCACATCTCACAATTTTCTCTATAAATTTTGATTTTTAAATTTTTTTTTTTGGGGAAATTGGGCGATTTCAGAAGGTTGGAGAGACGGAAAGCAGCTTGGAGAAGATCAAGCGGCAGCTGACCTCCGGCTCGGGGAGGAACATGCTCCAGGGACCTCTCCTCAAGCGATCCGAGACGGTGCCCTCTTCGATCTCTTGCTGGAAATTAGGGTTTTTGATACTTAAGTAGATGCGTTTTTGTTTTTATTGGAATTGGGAACAAAAAAAGGTGGTAGAAATAATTGTTCTTGGTAGTTTCTATGCAGTGGATTTGAAATGCTGGAAGTTAGTTTTACGAGCTGAATTCCTTGCATTTTAGATCTATATTGTACGGATGGGAATACGAAACAGTACTGACACGAGGGCATGGACACCACCAGTCTGGAGTGTCCTACTGTGTTTTGGTGTCTGACACATGGCATTGACCTTTTGAGTGTCCTGTCATTGGCAGTACATGTTGACACGACACAGACACCATGCCAGTTTTTGAGTAGTGCGTGCATGATCTGCGGAGAAATAACTATTTTGCATCTGAAATAAGATAGTATGCAAGGATGTTTATATGGACAACTGTTACCGATTATACGAACAAACATCAGTTCGCTACGAAATGAAACTGAGTGCAGTTATTGATGTCGAGAGAACGGCAGCACCATAAGTTCGTGCAATAATTGATGTTGAGAGAACGGCAGCACCATAAGTTCCCAAACTAGTGCAAGACGTAATGCTGCTAAACAACCTTTTAGATTCCTCGGCGATCAAGTTCCATGTTTTAGGATTTCTTATTGTACTCATACTGTTATTGTAACATAGCAGCCGGCCCCAATATTTGGAAGCCTTTGTTGTTGAAGGCCTTATCTTGCCACTGTAATGATCCCAACAGTATCCCCAATTTAAAAGCAGTGCCCTAAATTCCGGTAAATGTACTTGGGTAGTTGTAAAAGAAAAAGGGCAAGGATAAAATGATGGTAAAAATGAAAGACCACTCTGTATCGAATCTGAACTTTTTTTTTAAAAATGTTAATGTCTGATTTGTGTTGTTACTCGTGCTCTAATAGAGTCGACAATAAAAATAAAAAGGTCTTTATCCCAAATTTTTTGGGGTCGGCTATGTGAATCCTCTTCTTCTATTCGGCTCCGTTTAGGGTCATGTTATCTTTAGTGCTTACATAAATCATATAATTCTTTAAAATTCAAACCATGTTCGTTTAGGCCTTCCTCTAGTTCTAGTGGTTCCCTTAACTATTAAAGCTCCTCCTTAAGGAAGCATCTTTGGGTCTATATTGCACATGTCCAACCCATCTAAAACGATTTTTTCTCATCTTGTCTTCAGTTGACGCATCTCTAACTTTCTATGGATACACTTATTATTTATCCCATCCTTTAATATATTGCCACTCATCCATCTTAGCATTCTTATTTTCGCTACACCAATTTTCTAGACATTATGTTCCTTAGTTGTCCAACACCCTGATCCATAAAGCAGTATTGTAGAATTTTTCTTTCAACTTCGGACGTATCTTACGATTAAAAAAATACTCAAGAAGCACTTCTCTATTTCAACTATCTTGTTTTAATTCTATGCATTACGTCCTTCTTAATCTCTTCATCATGATGATTGATTGATCATAAATATCGAAAAACTATCATTCTTATGTAATTCTTGTCCATCTATATATACTTTTTTTTTCATATTTCTCTTTGACTCCTGGTTGACGTTTCATACACTTTATTTTTGTGTTCTACTAATTTTAAATTTCTTAGGTTCCAAAGTTACTCTCTATACTTCTATATAGTACATCTGACCCTTCTCTACTCTCATCGACCAACACAATATTGGCAGCAAACATCATACACCATGTAACTTCCTCTTGGATATGTCTCGTAAGTTCATCCATAACTACTACAAAAAGGTAAAGACTTAATGTTGATTCTTGATGTAAACCAATGGTAATAGAAAATTGTTTATTCTCTCCTCAAATAGTTTGCACATACATCATAAGCATATCAAACATATCCTTAATAGTTTCAATATAACTATTAGGAACTTGTTTCTTCTCCAAAGCCCACCACATTCTCTCTCTAGTAACTCGATTGTTTCCTTTTATCAGCCATACGTTTAATAATTTGTTGCCCATCTGAGGAGTCCCTTTTGGGATTTGTTATTATTCTTGTAACTGTTTGGTAAGAGGCTTTAGTTTGCTGTTGTGAGCAGTAATATCTCATGCACTTCTATTACCAAACAGTTGTAATTTTATTGTTGGTGTTGTTTGAATGGCATATTTGAAGTATGTCATTTGCAAGAGTAACGGTCCTTGTGTTTTCTGTGTAAAACAGCTGAGAAAATGGAATGAACGGTGGGTTATTCTGGACCCAACCACGGGAAAGATGGAATACAAGTATGTCGTTTGGACATTGAGAGAGTTTCTAGTCATCTTCCTAATATTGCTACCATTACCTTATCATTTTGATTGTGTTATTTGGTTTAGGGCACGGAGAAGTGATACGTCTGTCAAGGGTTCAATAATTTTTGATTCGAACAGCACCATCACTCTTTCTCCAGTAAATTTCAAGTAAGATTTCCATCTCCCATCTTCATGTTTAGGAAGACTTACTATTCATCAATTTTTATGTATTGTTAAAGATGCTGCTGATTTACTTTCTCCTTTGCATTTTGCAGTGGACTGCCAAAGTATGATGGCTGTTGCTTTTGTATCCACATATCAATGTCAGCTATGAACGTTTCTTATGAATGTCTCTAAGCAGCTGCTAGGTTAAATTGATTTCACGTATTACTAATGTTCTTGTGTTTCTTAACTAACTTACTAGATATTGGAACTCCACAGAAAAAGGATTACTTTCTGTGTGCAGAAACTCCTGGAGCTGCAAGAGCTTGGGTATCCACTCTACAGTAAGTTTGTGGAGCTATGACTTTCTTTCACAAATTCATTTTCAAGAATATGATTGGTTGTTTTATTTCTTACTTTATTGACTGTTGGATAATGTTTCTGATGCAAGAGTGAACAAATAACATGAGTTACAGTTGGATGACAAAGAACTATGGAATATCATTCAAGTGCCTTGTTAACTCCTTTAAATATGATTTAATACAAATTAGTTAGATATGTATGCCTTTTAAATTACTTTTGAAAAATCTCACAGGACAAATCTAATCATTGCCTTCTAATTCATTTGGGAAAAGGCTTGTTGTCGAAAGCCAATAGATGCACCTGTTAAGAGCGATAGGATTTTAATTGTAGGAGCTGCTAGATCTTGGGTAGGCATAAGCTTACTTGAAGTGAGAATGTGTAAAAAGATATGGGTTTTGCTAATGTTAGAGTGATGGCCCTTAACAGAGTTGAACGGAAGATGGGATTCACACACCTAGAAGGCTTGGTGTTTAGAGAGAAATTCAATGTAGTTTATCCACTTGTCCTGTTTATGTTATTTGTGGAATTTTGCTCATTTTTGTCAAGTGTATGGGCAGGTCGTTATGATTTTTCTTTGCTAGTATAACTTTGGAAGAAGGGTCGCATTCTTGTGTAGGCAATAAAACACATATGAAGGAAATCTGTAGGCAAAAGATTGCGACATCTCATGTGTCAAGCGTCAACTACTTGGTGTGCGTGAGAGATTTGGAACACTAATAAAGAGAGATGTTGATGAGTCAAACAAACAAACAAGATTACAGGAAGATTTATGCCATGAGTTTGACGGAAGGATTTGAGGCAGAGGTTGAATGAATTAGCTTGAATTTGTAAGAGAAAGTACTGTCTAAAATCTAGGATTGCTTGAATAGTGATAATCTAGATGGCAATCATGTTGTCTATGGTTGAGTTTTCACTTGTTGGCTTGATAATGATTGCGGTTGATCAGTTTTTGATATTGTCCCATACTTCCATTCCCCCTTGTGGTTGATGATTATAGGATAACATCTTCAAATCAAGCTAAGGATATTAGATACTGGATGTGGGTTCTATCATATAGAATTATGTGGACTGACTAACAAAGAGATTGCAAGAAAGTACGTTATAACTTGCTGTTATCCTGAATTTATAACATATACTAGTACAGATTGTACATCCTTATGAAAGTTAATTGGTTACAAGCATTCCTGCAAAAGTTACTTCCCAAACCAAAGGAGTTGTGGCACGTGTTCTTTGTGTTTTTGTAAAGCGGAATGGAAATAGGCATTTTGCTATTATTGACACAATTTGGACACTGGGCATGTTGGTCATGGCCCTTTAAACATTAAATACGTATGTATACAGTAATACAGATCACTGCTCATACAGCAGTAAGTTGTTATCATAAGATAAAAACCATAACCCTAATAATTGTTTTATAGGTTTAGTTTGATTTACTAGTTGAAGAAAACAAAATATTCTTTCCACCTATCATCAGCTTTTGTCATTGCTGATCTGTCATCTGATACAGAACATATCCTTAATTTAAAGTTTGACTTTATTATGTTATTTCTGTATCATTGTGGATAAAGATAATGTCAAGATAACGTTACTTTAACGAAGTGACGACGGAGGTTTACCTTATTGAAAAGCATGAGAAACAATATAGAAATGAAAGATTAAATCTTGGTAAAGGGATGAGAGGTGAACCCATAAGCCACCTTTTATGCCAACATGCTCATATTCTCATGTCATAACAAAAGTGCCCTAAAGAACTTTCCAAAAAGGAAAGATCCTGATCACTAAGTTCATTGACTCCATCCATGGCTAAGGCAGTTAGTAGCACGTAGAAGGATTTCACTGGCTATACTAATAATGAAGGTCCTGAAAAGTAAAAAGTTAGATAGAGAGAAATCTATTTGACTTTGTGAATTGAAGTGGACTAACTTGCAAGAACTGGACAGCTCCTGGCTAGCAATGCTGCTATGCTTGTACCTTTGGAGTTTTTTCTACCCCAAAAAATCCAACTGTCTTAAATTTCTAAACCTTTTGAGAAATCCTATATATAACATGATTTTCTGAGACACCACACCACAAATAACTGGTGCTGTATACTTCATGTATGAGCTTTAGTTGCTCATAAAACTTAGGAGCATATTGTATCACTTAGCACTTATATATATTTTATGTGCTTCATTTTGCATGCCTTTTTATTTAGTATTTAAATGGTATCATGTTCTTAAATATTATTTGACCCATTGCCCATTGTGAAATTGAATCATTAGAAATTTAGCAATCTATGTTTTTGAGGGCTTTTGCAATTAAAATCTTGTTTAAATTCTTCTTATGCTTGTACTTGTCCAACAATCAGGGCAACTCAGCTGGTATTACGGGCCCACAAAGAGGCTGTGAATTCGTTGAGTGGCAGCGGTTCCTCAAACTTGGGTACAGTGGCCACTGTTGTCGCAGCTGCCAACTCAACTGCAGTGGAAGCCTCCAAGGAGATTGAAGCAGCAATGAAAATCTCAATGAGAGCAGCTTTGGGTTTGGTAAAGAGCAAGGCAAACGAGGGTCAATTAGATGAAGGTCAATTAGATGATCTGACAATAATGAAGGTATATTTACTAGAAACTATTATTTTCTTTATAATAGCTGGATAGCATAGGGTTGGTGACCACCAATCTATTATCTTAGGTCGCAATATAGGAATTTAAACAAAATTTTGAACACTTGCGATTTATGTACCTCTGGAATTTGTTGTGTTTCCACCTAGACAGTAATAACAAACCATTATTGTGCTTGTTAGTTTTTGAAGTGGTGTGCACTTCACTCTTACTGTCTTACATTAGAGACAAACCTACCCTGTCTACTTAATTTTACCTTATCGTAGTGGAGAAAGTGATTGAAGTGAAGAAAATACAAACTGGGATAAATGTCCATACAATGATGAGAGGGGTTGATTATTCAAGTGGGTAACTTCTTGGCCGACTACTTTTCATTTTTGTCATCGTAAGCCATCTAGATTACCATTGTTGGTTCCACTTCCAGTTGATATGAACATGGTGGTTGGCATTAGAGTTGCAGGATGATTGCAAAAAACTTCAATTATCTACATTTAACAAACTGTTTGATCTAGGTATATGGTGAGCAAGCTAGTAGCCGATCTTGTGATGTCACATTCTAGTACGGTGAGAGAGCTGCATGTTGAACTGCAACAAGCGGGCTAATGTGCATTGGGTGATCTGGAGCAAGTACTTGGCCGGGATGCGTCTTTCTATCTCTACCAACGCAGTTAGTATTAGCTATGGACCCTCTCTCTCTCTCTCTAGCAAGGATCCACAACTTAGTTGAAGTGTTATTAGTTCATATGATTTAAATTTACTATTAGTTCAAAAGGTTACTAGCGATGGTCAGGAGTAAACAACTAGAAACATTTCTATTATTTTGAATAACAATGCAGAAGGATATTTGAGACACATGTTCTGATGAAAGAGTATGCTTCAGAATATCATGCATATAATATTCTGGTGACCCACAGGATTAAAATGGTGAGAAATAATAATGAGAACATTATATGCTGCACTGCAGATTTTCACATAGTCCAATGTTACTCTAGATACCAAATACATTAAAATCAGTAGTTTGGCAAAAAGTAAGGGAGAAAGGCATCTTGAGAGGATGTGGGAAGTTATTAAGGATATGCATGATGATGCAGCCACAAGCATTTAAACTAGTTCAGATGACAAGCTTATATGCCAATCATTATGAAATCGTTACCCGCAACAGTCAGGCCTAGGTCCTAATACTACTACTGCTACTCTCATGAACAAACTAATATTTAAGTGGTGCAGAGGTTATGCTATTTGCATTTGATGCACTGCTATTTGGTTTGATACTGAACTAGAAGTTTTGAGAAAAGTATTCTAAGATGGCTAGCGTTATTGGAAAAGTAGTATATTGTGCACAATTTGATTTGAGAGTGAAAATGATGCCTCAGTGAAAATTGGTGGTGCAGTAGATGTAGAATGGAGGCTAACTTGCATTTTCTTGATCTATGACAAAAAAAGAAAAGGAAAGATGAAGTTGTTTAAAACATAATTATGTCCATGCACATGAAGTGGAGAATTGCTCCTGGGTAATTATGTGACAATGCTTTAGCTATTTTGAAACATGAGGCATGATTACCACCAAAATCAATGTCATATGACACGTGTATGACATGTGAAATGTTCGAAATTCGAAGTTCAAGCCTGATAAGGACACCCAAATGACCAAAATGTATACAGACACGTCAAAGGTAGCATTCTTTTAATGCCCTTAACATAAGGTGTCATGCTACAGTGTCTGTGCAACGTAGCCTATGGAAAAAGCTTAGGACATGTTTATGCTTTTTTTGGTTCAGAACACTGGTCTTAAGGTGCATCCAAGCAAACCATGTGATGTGTCAGAATTGAGAATGTTAAGCTTGCTGCATCGAGATTGATAAGGACAAATTAAGGGTTATACTTATATATCAAAGGGTGTATTGTAGTTGCATGAGTTGAAGACAAGATTGTGACGGACCAGCTGAGGTGTATATCCCATATGGATGCCGAAGGAAAGGTGCTTGGTTATGTCCTTACTGTTGGAAAAGAAGTGGAAAACCTTAGATTGGAATCTGGATATAATCATAAGAGCAGAATTCAGAAAACTTCTTAGACACTAGATGTCACCCTTCTTTTGGCAGAGGAAATCTCAACACAATTAGGACTTTCAAATATGGTAAGTTGTAGGTTAAGTGGCGAAACATTTCGTGAGAAGATATAAACATGTAAATTTCTGAAATCTTGAGTTTTTGTTAATAGGCCAATAACGATGAAGGGAGATTGAGGTGGAAGCCAACGGGAGGGTGAGAAACGATTTGTTGAAACCCTTTTATTGACATCATATATGGTTGTTGACCCAATTAGTCAGGGATGAGATTTGTAGGTGACTGTTATTTGGATTTATTGGGTAGACGGGTAGGCTGTCTCGGTATCAACAGCCTGATTTTTAGTAGACCTTTCAAATGGTAATCTTGAGGCCATGGAAAGCCATAGTGTCTCTAATTACTTAGTGTGGATGTGGACAGCTGTATGAAAAAAAAAAACTAAGATGTCAGTGATCGCTGAAAAATTCAGCCTCTGAAATTTTCGTATTTTACATACGACACCATAAGCACGAGGATATTAGACCAGGATCATTCAACAATTTCTATTAATGTTCTCCTTTGTAACTATTAGGTAGGAAAGGTACTCAAATCCAGTGTTCTAAAAATCGGCCTAGGCGGCCGCCTAGGCGGCGCTTAGGCGCTAGGCGGCCGCCGGCCGCACCGAAAAGGCCCTAGGCGGCCGGCCTAGGCGCTGGGCGGGCCTAGGCGGCCCTAGTCGGACCTAGTCGGCCCTAGTCGGCCCTAGGGTTAGGGTTAGGGCTAAATTTTTTTTGAAATTTTGAAGAAAAAAATCAAAAAAAAAAAAAAATCATATGACAAAATTAAATACTTACCCCCCGCCGCCGCCGTCGTCGCCGTCGTCTGCTGCTGCTGCTGCTGCCGTCGTCGTCGTCGTAGTAGTAGTAGTAGTAGGGGAGGAGGAGGGAAGAGGGGAGCGGAGGGGAGGAGGAGAGAGGGGAGCGGAGAGGGGAGGAGGAGGGGAGAGAGGAGCGGAGGGGAGGAGAGAGGAGAGAGGGGAGGGGAGAGGGGAGCGGAGGGGAGGAGGAGAGGAGTCTGTGGACTGCACTCTCTCTCCTCTCCTCCCCATTTATAAGTGTTTTTTTTTTTTCAAGTAAAAAAAAAAAAAATTGAAACAAGAAACATAGGATTTGAACCCATAACCTTATGTAAAGGTTTAAATGTAGCTACACTAACCATAAAAGCCCAATAACTTTTATGTCTATAAGTAACATACATATTATTTATATATATACTCATGAACAAAAAGTTAAAAAAAAAAAAAAAAAAAAAATCGGCCGCCTAGGCGCCCTAGGCGCTAGGCGCTAGGCGGGCACTCGGCGCACCGATTCTGCCTAGCGAAATCTATAACATTGCTCAAATCTGCATGATGTGATGGTTAATGACCAAGAAAACCAGGACATCTGAAGAAGAGCTTAATCATGTTGCACGCATGTACATTCAATTGATGCTTAGCAGTTGACCTGCTCATGGCCCTAGGCTACTGGTTTTAAGCTATTTGATGTTAATCTTCCTTACGAGAAAACACTGGTATACAGTCAATTGCAAAATTGTATACCCTCCAACATATAGTGGCCAATTTTGGGGTTTTTACTAGTGTATCACATCTTTCTCAAACCATTAAGCGTGTTCCACCTGGTACACAGACATTTTGAAATAAATATTGAAGCTTAAACCTATCATTTATGTCAAGGTTCATCTGGGGATACTTGTTTGGGTTCTTGCTTTTCCTATTAGAAAACTGTTTATGGCTGAAGTGGGAGAAAGGGATGGCCATTAATTGGGTTCAAAACATCAAATAAGACTACCTTTCCATTTTCTGTTTTCATCTGTTTTTCCCCACTTTTAAAGAGTAAGAGGTGTTAAGTTTTTTTATTATTCTTGTATAGTTATTTTTTCAGGACTTTGCCAAATAACATCACTACAATAGTGTTTAACCACCAATTTCTGGATTTATTGTTGTATTTTTCTTGTCTAGAGCACTAGAACAGTGAACCACGAACTAAGAAAGGAAAGGAACAAGCATATTGGATAAAGATTTTAAGGCTATAATCCTTGACAAAGAAAAAAGGCATGTGAGCTTTTGGGTTTTTAATGTTTTCAAACATTTGAACAACGAAAATTGATGACAAGGGCCATAACAAAATATCTTAAAAAAAGAACAAGGTTAATCTCTTCAGCAATTTCTGAATATCCACCATACAATTATGATTGGATATATGCATAGAGGCCAAAGACTAGTAGTCTATCTTCATGACTTCATAAGTGTAAGTTTCATAAGTATAAGTAAGAGTTTAAATTTCTTTCATTACAGTCATCAAATGAGTTTTAGTCCGAAAACTTTGTAGTTTAAGTTTAACAATAAAGTTTGATTACTTAAACAAAAATACCAAAGCTATATTTTAAAAAAGATAAGGTCATATCCATGAGTTAAAAGAGTACCCAAAAGTACCCGTGAAGTACCCAAAATTAAAATTGAAAATACAGATGATAAAATTTTGGGCATGTATGCAGTAAGTACCCATGAGTACCCAAGGAGTACCAATACCCAATAAGTACTCGGTACACCGTGCTTCATATCTTCCGTTACAAAGGTTGAGAATCCCTTGCTGTCTCAAATGGGCTACTGGAGGTTCTTGGGAAAATATATAAGAACACTCATTTTTGGTTGTGCTAACAGAGATGCTTTTAATAGTTATTTGCTCTGCACTTGCAATTGGCTACCTAACCATGCACCTTTTAACTGGCTGAGCGGAAGTATTTCCTTCCTAGTCTTCTCATACTATGAAAACTTTTTCAAACACCAACTTTCTCACTCAATACTGAACCATCTTGTGGTGTTCTGAACCTTAAGCAGTACTGCCTTGCTGGCGAACAAAAGCAACCCCTTGGAACATAGTACAGATGGAAGTTGCAAAAAGCCGATATAGGGGCAAAATTTCCCATCAATGCGAACTTTGAGTAACTTTATCCATTTACACTGGCCCTTCTTTTCGGTACCGTTGGATGCCGAAAGCGGAGTTTTGTTCCGTTTGATGGGTTGGTTTTGTGGTCAGGTTCCCTTGTGTCTTTGCACATGACAATCTCTGTCCAGGCTATGTAAATCCTTAGACATGCTTGTATCTTTTGGGAGGACTACACATCATGAAAATTGTCTACTTGAGACCATCTTGTGACATGTATGTGCACTAGTTAAACATAGAGGAACTTGGCTACAGACTGTGAAAAAGGAAACTACATTTGCTTATGTCTGTTAGAAATGAGATTATCCTTGAGAAAGCTAAAGAACCCCAAAAAATTGGGACAAGGGCTTTGTTGTGGTGTTGTGCAATTCTCTATATCATTGGGTCTGCATGTATTTTCTGTTATACTAGATTCCTATGTGGTTTTCATCTCAAGGTTACTTGCTTTCTACTTGCACTCTGCAGGAAACTCTATATCATTGGGTCTGCATGTATTTTTTGTTATACTAGATTCCTGTGTGGTTTTCATCTCAAGGTTACTTGCTTTCTACTTGTATTCTGCAGGAAACTCTTCGAGTGAAAGATGAGGAACTACAGCAGTTGGCAAAGGAACTCCGTGCTCGAGATTCCACAATAAGGGAGATAGCTGAAAAATTGACAGAGACTGCTGAAGCTGCTGAGGCTGCTGCATCAGCAGCTCATGTAATGGATGAAGAGAGAAGATTTGCATGTGCAGAAATTGAGCGGTTAACCAAGGATTCAGAGAAACAACTAAAGTCTTTGCTGCTCAAGGTGCACATCACACTTCTTATCTCATAAGAAGTTTCAGTTTCTGGCAAATTTGAAACAGTAGAACTTTCGGTTTGATGCAACTTGCAACAGTTCAAACATCAAATTACTATTATATTATAACAATGACATCAATATATACTTTTTGGTTGGTGTAAGTAGTCAAAGTTATAAAAAGTACCGATTGAACAGTTATGAATTCCTTTAATCGTTGATTTTGAATAGTTTACGAAGGTAATATATAGGTTTTCGAATTTGAATTATATATTAGACTTCTAGGGATGATTGTCTTTACATGTGAAATTCATGCCCTTTTTATAATGCTTTTGTGCCGACAGCAGTGGTGTTTGACTATTTTTTCCCCTTTTGTTGGAAGAATACTCTTGAAAGTGAGAAGTGTCTTACTGAAGAATAAGTAGCGTGTGCTTTCGGTTACTTCAGTCTGTCTGAACCAAAAATTCTGCATACCTAACCACATATAGTGCAGTATGATATCATACCAAACCACACCGAATAACAGAGAGAAACCGATTAATGGAACCGGTCAACTCGGTTTGGTCGATCCCCATTTTGGATGAAGCAAGAACAAAAATGGAGCCTTTGGGCCGAGGATGTTGTCAGTGAATTGTTCTGATTGGTGTCGATGATGACTTGATAGAAGAACTCGAGCACCAACAGAGATACAAGTCGTGATCTCCATAGTTCAGGATCTACATCCGCCGATTCTAGATCGAAGTCCCTGTCTGCCTGTCCACCTGTGAAGACAAAGATCCACTGGGAAAGCACTCTGAGCCCAAGATCCACCTTACAAGCATATCGGCCGATACCGATCAGATACGGCCGATACCGATATGGTTTGGCATGTCCCGATCCGATACCGGCCGATATCCGATACTGACCGATACCGACATTGGGGTTCTCTTTTCCGGTCAATTCGGCAAATAAAATTGAAAGAAAAAGACCAATCAACAAGAGTGTAAAAGCATAGAAAGGTTATAAAAGCATGTAAAAGAAGAAAACTTATCTATCGTATGTAAATCAATGAGTAAGGGTGACTACTATTTCATTCAATTTCAAAACTACTAAGAAACAACAATGAAAATATTAAAGTTATGCCTATATTTTATAAAATATATTTTCTAAAATGTTTTCGCTTTCCGATACCAAAAAATCCGATATTCCGATCTGAAACCTCCGGTACCGCCGATCCCGATACTTATAGGAATGGTCCGATACCGATACTTTGAATCTTGCTTACAAGGACTTGCTCGAAGTGAAGAACACATCAAGCTCGAGATCTACAACCCCGCTGCTGCAGCCCTACACTTTCCTTGACAGTCACTGGAGAAATGGGATGGGTGACCTGGACGACTTTCTTTAGTGGATCATGACTTGTTTCGTTAGGCATAAATGCTTTAGTGGACCAGAGAAAGGAGATGCAATGTGTTGATGTAGGGATCACTTGTGCAAAAAAGCCTCCAACATGCAAGGCACATGCACTTTCCTACCAGAGGGAAGAAGATTTCTTGTTACCAATAGCAAAAAGTAGGTGTTGACATTTTCTTTGTAACATTGTGATTTTAAGCATACTAATGAAAGATGTTTATTTTATCAAGGTTCAAATTATTGTTGTCGTTGTTGCTTCCAGCTTTCTGTTTGAAGGCCCTGGAGTTCGTCCAGCAAGTAGAACATGTAGGAGCCACATTTGATACTTATTTGATGCAAGCAGTAGGCACGTGCAACACTTGCACATCATATCTCATACAGCTCCATAGTATCATTTATCATCGTTTATTAACTTCTGCTTCTATTTAGCAACACCTTGTCAACTTGCTGTCACTTAATGCAAGATTTTGCTTCTGTTAAGAGATGCATGTGCCTGCAGATCATTTGAACATACTCTTGTGACTTTGTAATTAATTTTGTTTCAAGTTTCTACTCTCGTAGATCTCCTAAATACTGCATATCTACTGTAGGAAAGTGAGATGTTTTATGAGAAATTTGGTATTCATTCTAGTTATTTATCATCTTTATAGGTTAGAGAATCTGAAGAAAAGGTGAATGCCCTAAGCAAAGAGAGGGAAGTCCTGTTGAAGCAACGAGACTCTTCCCTTCAAGAGGCACATCTATGGCGTTCTGAGCTTGCAAAAGCTAGAGAACGTGCTGTGATATTAGAAGCAGCTGTTCTTAGAGCTGAAGAAAGGGCCAGGGTTGCAGAGGCTGATGCAGAATCTCGATTAAAGGATGCTTCAGAAAAAGCTGCTACTGCTGCGAAAGAAAAGGATGACCTTCTACAAGCTATGAATATTTTGCAGTTACAAGTTCAAAGGTTTTCATTTTTGACCTCTTCCTTATGTCACACCTTTCTCAAGTTTTGTCTTATTTTGTCTTTTTATTTTAATTAAAGTACTCCAACTCGCCTAAAAAACTGTAAGCGGACTCTGGTGCAAACTAAGAACTATAGGCAAAATTTAAAACTGTGTAGGTATTTTATAAATTATATATGTGCAGGTTTGAGTCACAGAAACAGCCTCTCCATATATATATGTGGAGGCAAGGCTGCGTATATCTTGACATCTCTAGACCCTGCGTAAGTGGGAGCCTTGTAGCACTAGGACCCCTTTTTTTATTTTGATAACTTTTGGAGCTAGTGATGAAGCCATTCTGATAACGAGTGAGTGAATTCTTGAATAATTTACATGTCAGCAAATAGTATTATATACGATAAGACGACCACATCCACCGAATAAGTTAATTCGCCCCTATCATGTATTATTAATCTGAGTTCAAGCTCAAGATGGATCACACTTAGAATTTGCTGTAAGATGCAAGAATCAGCCATTATTTATGTGCTTGTTCTTTTGGGAAGGAGAGTTTATAAGTAGTATAATTGCAATTTTGAAGTCTGGGGAATGAATACAACTTATAAAAGGTGCCTCAAATAGGATAACTTAGTCTTAAATACTGAGATCTGCAAGAGGTTGACTATAAAGCCACTATAATGACGTGTGATTCTTCCTAGAATTTTCTTTTAGTCCTGTCTTGGCCTTAGAAGAACTCAATCAAATCCTCGAACATAAATTTACCTGATTATTACCACCCCTAATGCTGATGGCATCACTTGGTCTGATAGTGAAGCTTGTCCTTCCATCCTGGAGAATGTGCCGTGGGAATGGTCTACCAACAAAATGGATGGGTGATGGCTGTCTACAACTTGACCCTCCCCAGATTCTTTTCAGGAGTTGTCACTTTGGGGATTTTATCAACTGAAACTAGGCTAGGATACTTGTGATTTTGGTTGCTGCAATTGGGCAGTTCATTTAAGGGGCTGTTTGGATCGCGGGAAAGTGTGTATGTGTGACTTGCACCATCCCAAGTTGCAGTACACTGGCAACATCCATGAGTTGCCAAAACATGTTTGGGTACATTGCTTTTTGTCCCCCGCAAGTCGGGAGTTTCATACCATTGTGTTTGGGTGAGCATGCAAGTGCACTTTAAATGTTTGGATGGTAACCATGTGAGTGATATGATAACCAAATTGAAAAAATGGTATGTTTACCACCAAAGAGGAAAATGAACCGATGGTGGAGACAAAACTAGATATTGGAAAAATTAGCAAATATTGGAAAATTAATAACTCATCAAAATGTTTCAAATGTATTGTAATGCAAGTTGCAAGTGTTGAACAATTTCTGAATATTGGAAAATTCACCTTCTGGTATACACCAAATTAATACATTGTTAACGTGTTGTAATATTTGACATAATAGATATTAAATTTGTTAATTAAACTCACCTCAAAATGCGGAAACCATTTTGCAGAATTCCGTATCTCCAATGGAGTTTCGGAACCGGGTTGCTTCATAAATTGTTCTTGAATAGTACATATTGCCCCAAGGACTTTATTCAAATACCTAGAAACTGTTTCACCGGACTGGATAAATTCAATGCCACACTCTATTTTTTGACTTATTTCCCAACATGTAAAGGAATAGAGCTAGTTGTTCCTCCACACAAATATATCGTGTATCATGGAGCGATCCATTATTACGTAGAATGTAGGCTAAACCATAAAAAGTCGCACTACTCATTCTAAGATAATGGACACAATTATTTGTCCAGCTGTCAAAATTCGATACATATGTGCTTCCCACCATTGTTCTCTAATTAGGGAGGGCTCCCTTGCAATGCCTTGTCGGTCATTGTCCTCGTGTTGAATTAAAGTCATAATTATGGTTATGACAATAGTTATGCTAGCAATTGCAGTATTAAGGAACGGATCGTTATGATCTGACAAATACATCTACAAAACACAAAAGGAACCATTTTCGTAAGAAATATTACCAAAACATGACAGATAACAAAGAAAACATGCAATTTATGAGGGGAAAAAACAGATCTATAAGAAAATGGCAGATCTATAACAAAAAGTGTCGAAAATGGCAGATCTACTTATTTACAAAAAATGACAGATCTACTTATTTACAAAAAAATTCGAAAATGGCAGCAGATCTATAGGAAAAAAAAGAACATTGTCAACAAGTAGATCGGTTAAATAAGTGTCGTAAAGTGTCCGAAAAAAATTACAGATCTACTTATTTACAAAAAAGTGACAGATCTACTGATTTACCAAAAAATTACAGATCTACTTACAAAAAGTTTTGAAAAATGTCATAAACAAAAAATGAACATTCACAAAAGATGAAAATTCCCAAAAAAAAACTCGAAAATAGGACAAGAACGGCAAATTAGGCTTTCATACCAAATCTACTTATTTCAACTATATCAGGCCCTGAAATTAACAAAAGAGGAACCAAAACACATAAATTAGTTCTTATTAATTTCCAAGGGAAAAAAATCACCGTGGAAAAGAGAAGAAGAACAACCTCACCTTGGCTACGAAGGTGACAACAACACTCCAACGGTTATGAGGAAGAACAACTGCAAGTGTACAGCAAAAAGGAGAGTTTCGGAAGAGTTACGCCTATTCTCTGGTGTAGGTGAGAAGTGAAGTATGGAGGGGGATACGCAACTGTGCGTTGTCAGGGATGGGACACTCACACAATGAAACCGAACACCATCCAAACATGGGAGCCCACAGTTTACCCATTCACTTTCACCAAAAAACTGATAAAGTGAGCCACTTGCAGCTTACTTGCCCCATACCAAACAGCCCCTAATTCGCTGCAACTGCAGTTGCGATTGCAGCAGAAGGCACTTGTGGCCAGATTGACTGCAAGTGCATTTACGAAACCTAGTTCAATACACATGCATATGGCGTTCAAGGCTTGCATTTAAGGGCTTGTTTTGGCAAATGGGATTGGGTTCGATTTTCAATTAAAACTGCATGGAAACCAACAGGTGCACTGGCAATTGCAGTTGCTTCAAGTGAATATGCCCTACACTGTTTGCAGTGTAATACATTTGCAGATGCCCAAAAGCACCCTATGTGTCATCTCGTGTATACATACTAGTTTAAATGCATCTGCATCTTTGTTTTTCTCTCATCCATCTCCTGTTATTTTATGCATATTCATTTCTAATCCACGTGGATGTTTCGATTCAACTGCAGACAACAAAGTGATATGAAGCAGGTATTTGAAGAGAGACCAGAGTCGCGTTCTGGCACTGCTGACACGAAATATGTGGACTCATCAGAGGACGATGTGGATAAAGCTTGTTTAAGTGATTCAAATGTCGTTTCACATTCTGGGGACAACGAAGTCCAATTGTCTGTGGACGGTGTTGAGATTCGCTCCATCGGTGATGCAGGTTGGACCGATTTCCAGTCAACTGGTGCAAGGATAGCCGATGTTAGGGAGATATCTCCTGAAGCGGAGCGAAACAGCTTGGACATCCCAGTCGTGAGCTCCCAAGCAGAAGATCATCAACACGGTGGCAACTCTAGCCAACCTTGAAAATGACCACGAGAGGAAATGCTTAGACACTACATTTCCTATACATGCAACCAGCTCTTCGATGAATTATCCGAGTGATGTCAATTTCATGACATTTGTGTTACATATGTTGCGATTAAATAAAGTTCTTGTATTACACGAGAGGATTTTTTTCCCCCTCTTA
The DNA here is from genome assembly GCA_029216955.1 of Iris pallida. Classification (NCBI taxonomy): domain Eukaryota; kingdom Viridiplantae; phylum Streptophyta; class Magnoliopsida; order Asparagales; family Iridaceae; genus Iris; species Iris pallida. Next base: position 30,919,993 of record JANAVB010015600.1, read on the forward strand.
TATACATACTGCCTGTAGTCGAGTAGATTGTATAATTTATACGTCGAAATAAAACTCTAGTTTGATTTGTTTAGAGCTGACATGGGGAGATTGTATAATTTATACGTCGAAATAAAACTCTAGTTTGATTTGTTTAGAGCTGACATGGGGATTGAACTATATTTCTTTCGATTTTTTATAAGGGCACATTAAAACTTGATCAGGACTAGCTCATTCTTAACTTTATTTACAAGTTTGCCACTGAAAATTTACTCAGGGCCAATTCCTAGGTATAAAAGATTTAACTTTTAATTTTTTTTTGCTCTCTTCTCCAGAACAAAGAACAAGAAGAAGAATTATCTTTCTCCAAAATTTAGTTTATTTTTTTTGCTCTCTTCTAATTTTTCATATATTTTTTCTCTCCAAACCCTAATTTATGGATGAAACCCTAGTTGTAGAAGATTATCAAATCTATTTATCAATTAATCAATTTTTCTTCATTAATAGAAGAAATTATGGATGAAATCCTAATTCTAGAAAAAATCAATTTGTTGAGCAAGTTTATATCAGGACTGCCACAATTTCTGGCAGCCCTAAAGTCGAAATTCTCGAATAAAAAAAAATATGTTAGGATTTATTTCAATCTTGATAATAGAGTGAAATATGCAAGAAATATTTAAGGTTTATTTTCATGCATTTTAGAGTTTATTTAATTTTTTGGGTGTCATCGAAATTGGGAATGAGAAGGAAATTGGGATTTTGATGGTGATGGTGATGATGAAAATGGTGGAGAAGAAGAATAAGATGAGAAGAAAACTAGAATTTTGATGGAAATATGAGAATGAAAATGGTGGAGAAGAAGAAGAAGATGAAGAAGAAGAAAGCTAGAATTTTGGAAGAGAGTGAAATTTACAAATGAGAGTAAAAATTGAAGTTTAGGGGTGGTGCCCTTAACTGCTCTGGCTAGCCCTGATCAACTTTTGATGTGCCCTTACAAAAAAAATCTTTCTTTCTAAGAGTTATGCTGCATGTCTTCGTACAATGCACAGTTGCATGAACCTACAATTGAAGAAACAGAAAATTTGCTCTGGAGGACTCAATTTAAACAAAATTACTTGTAGAGTAACAAGTATGGAAAATTTATAAATAAAGGAACATTCAACCAGACCAACTGGCTGAAATTGGACATGTCCAATTTCAGCCAGTCCGTCTGGCTGGCTGAAATCATGCTGGTTCGGGTTGGGAGGGGGGGGGGGGGGGGGGGGGGGGGGCACGGGTTGGTTTGTTTTGTTTTTTTTTTTTGTGTGGTTTGTTTGTTTTGTTGTGTGGTTTGTTTTATTTTTGTGTGTGTGGTTGGGGAGGGGCTTGGGTAGTAGTGTTCGTCACATTTGGGACGGCGAGGGGACTTCTCAATGGGTGCATTTATTAATTATTTTTGCTTATCAAAAATAAAAATATATATTCTATGCATCAAATTATCGATCAAAAATATTCTAAAACAACATACTACCCAAACCTACCCCCTTCGTCCCTCATTCCCAACCACACACAACAACAACAAAAAAAACGGAACACTACTAGCCAAACCTCTCCCCAACCACACCCACACACACAAAAAAAATAAAAAAACAAAAACAAACCACACTACAAAAAAACAAAACAAACCACGTGCCCCCCTCCCAAACCCGGACCAGCATGATTTCAGCCAGACGGACTGACGGAAATGCCAGACGGACTGGCGGAAATTGGACCAGTTGGTCTGGCTGAATGTTCCTTTATTTATAAAATTTTCATACTTGTTACTCTACAAATAATTTCGTTTAAATTGAGTCCTCTAGAGCAAATTTTCTGTTGAAGAAAATACATGTTACTCTACCACAGGCAAACCAGTTATACAGTTATACTTCTATGTCATAACATGTAACTCTAGCACAGGAAAATGCATCTTCTATGTCATCCACAAATATGATTTGATTATACAGTTATACTTGTACCAGTTTCCTTCCTCACTCCCATTTCCTCCATTCCCCTCCTCAATTCTCTCGCTTCGTCGTACCGTCCCACTGCAGCATACAGATTTGCTAACGATATCCGTCGTCCTCCATCGTATGGTTCCAGTTCAATCAGACGCTTCCCCACGCGCTCTCCTACTTCGACGTCCTTAACTGCTAGGCACGCCGACATAAGGGCTCCCCACTGCGTGGCCTCGGGCTCCATCGGCATTGTAAGCAGGACTCTCTCCGCATCGCGCACCCTCCCCGCTCTCCCCATGAGGTCCGCAAGGCACCCGTAGTGGTTTCTATCGGGCTCTATCCCGTGCTCTCTCATGGACTCGAACAACTCGATCCCTTCGTCGAGCATTCCGGCGTGCGTGCACGCGCAAAGCACCCCGACGTACGTCGATCCGTTCGGCGCTACTCCCCTCCTCTTCATCATCTCAAAGTGCTCCAAAGCACGCTTGCTATCCCCGTGCATCGCGAGCCCTCCTACCATCGCATTCCACAGCACCACGTCTCCGTCCCCAACGCTACTAAACACCTCCGCCGCTTCGTCAATGCACCCGCACTTGCAGTACATGTCCACGAGCGCCGTCGCGAGCACCACGTTACGGCCTATCCCGAGATCACTCCGGTCGTCGATGTACCGACGTATCGCCCGCCCGTCCTCGAGCGCGCCGGAGCGAGCGCACGCCTTGAGCGCGCTCACCAGGGCCACGGAGTCCGGCCTGACTCCGTCCTCCCGCATCCCGCGGAAAACCCTCAGCGCCTCGGCGGAGTCTCCGGCGCCGAGGTACCCGTCCAGCAGCGTGCTCCACGAGACCAAGGTCCGTTCGGGCATTCGGTCGAACAGCTCCCTGGCGGTCGCCATGTTCCCGCTCTTCCCGTAGGCCGACACCATGGTGTTCCAGGAGACCGCGTCCAGGAAGACGCTCGCGTCGAACAGCGAGCGCGCATCGGGGGCGAGGAGGCCCATGTTGATGTACATTCTCATGAGCGAGTTCTTGATGATGATGTCGTCCTCGAAGCCGCACTTGAGCACCTGGCCATGAACCAGCCTCGCCGTCGCGGCCTGCTGCTTGTCGGCGCTGGCGATGCAGGACTTGAGCAGGAGCGCGAAGGAGTGGGAGTTGGGAGGGGCGCGGGGGGCGGCGGCGCGCATGCGGAAGTAGAAGGAGACGCAGCGCCGCGGGGGGGAGGAGTGGGAGATGTGGCCGGCGATCATCGCGTTCCACGTGTAGGCGTCGGGATGGTGCAGGGAGTCGAAGACGGACTCGGCGTAGCGGAGGTCGAGCGGGAGGAAGTGCTGGACGAGGCGGCTGGCGGCGAACGTGTCGGCGATGAGGCCGGAGGTGACGGCGCGGGCGTGGAGGGCTCTGAGGTGCTCCTGCTGCGGGGCCTGGGATAGGAGGGAGAGGACGGGGTGGTCCGTGGGGGGAGGCCTGGGGTGGGGGAGCTTCAGCCATTTGGAAGTGGCCATGGGAGCTCTTCGGGGTAGTGTATTTTTTTAGAACGGCAGTGCTTACTGCTACTGCAGTCTTGGCCCACAGACCATGTGTCAGTAGAGGTGACATGCAGGTGCGCTAGGGTTTATTTTATCCTCTTTTGTTCATTTTTTTAATCTCCAACTCGAAAGATTAACGAGAGAAATTTGAGAGGTATTGTTTAAAAAAGTCATAAATATTCTTTATTTGTTCTATACCATATCATAATTTTTTTCCTCCATTTTTCCTTATTTTTGACATGTTACTTCGTAGCTTCCTAATTTTTGAATATATTTATATTAAGCCTATCAAAACCTCTAATCATGGCCTACAGATGTTTGAGGCTATAGCTTATTTATGATGCACTAGTGTAAAAAAGCTATAGCCTCACGTACAATTTTTTGGTGTTGTTTAATAAGGTTATTTTGGTAACTATCATATTTATATTAAGCCTCCTCTCATTCAAACATCTAAATCCGTACAAGAATTATTAAAGACCCCCACTTAACTCTTCCTCAAATCTAAACAAGGTTTTATGCATTGACTCTACTCCCCGTCACTTGAACTTTTTCTCATTTAGTCCCACTTAACTCTGCTTAAATTTTTTTTCCCCTCAATCCAAGCAGACCCTTAGTTAAGGCAGTCAAAAATTTTATAGGGAATGTGCACCCTCCAACCACCCTCGGCGGAGCACGACCGCGAGATTCTCATCTCTGGCGACTCCAGGGCCTCATCGTCGTCGACGACGAGGAAGAGCATGTTGTCATGGCCCATGGGCCGTAATGACATCGTCGGCTTCTGGGATGCTCTCAGGACCGTCGAAGGATCTGCTAGCGGTGGCAGGGGACTGGAGGACGACAGTGTTATCGCTGCGACCAGGCCCATACTGATGCCACCACTCCCCTCTGCAGGCCTACTGCGGGGGAGCAGTAGGTGAAGGAAGGAAGGTGGGCCATGGGTGGGGCATCAATGGGGAAGAACCTGCCCACATCCAAGGAGATCTATAGGGGGGATGGACTTGTCGGTGATGAGGGAGCGGACGACAGTGACGGTGGAGGGAGTCAGACGGGGAGGAGGGAGCAGACGTAGGAGGTGTCATTGTTGGCGAGGACCTCTTTGGCGACGATGAGAGAGTGGAGGCGGGGAGGAGAGGGTGTCATCGTCAACGTCGAGGACTATCAAATTTTTTGACAGTCCTAAAAAATTTGAACAGTTCCGGATAAATTTTTCGGTGGCAAACTTGTAAAAAAAAGACTGTCTTGAGTAAATTGTGTAGTGCCTTTAGCAATTGACTTTAAAACTGTCTCAAATGGATGTTCCAACATGAATTTTTTTTTATTACAATTCACACACCTACACATAAGTTCCTTACGGTTGGGAGTTCAAATCATGTTGGTCCTGTCTGGTGTCCACACTATTTTTCATATAAGCTACAAGCACTAGACCTGCATGCAATTTTTTATATCCATAATTATTTAGTTTCTAAATAAAAAAAGATAAGAATTACCATAAGAGAGGGAATATAGTTAGGACACCCATTTTGGAAATATCTAATATGCTTCTGTTTCACGAGAGGAAAGGAAACTGATATTTACACTCATTATGTTCCGTGCGATCCACGTAACAAGTTTTTTTTTAACTGATATTATAAAATTTATATTAAACTAATTTGAATATAATTTGGAAAGATTTATTGTATTATCAATTATCCAAGACTCGAAGTATAAGTTGTTAGAAATTTTGTCCGTTGATTCATGAGATGAGTAACATAAATAAATGTGAAAGCGTACCTTAATCCATTGATTGGTTTGATGGATTTTAAAATGAACGTCCTTTTATTTATTGACAAAGATGGATTCTTTGTTCCTCTCTGTTGATGGGATGCAAAAGAAAAAAAAAAGAAAAAAAATCCTACCTTTGGTGGCCGTATAAGTTTGGAACTATAACTTATATATATATATATATATATATATATATATATATATATATATATATATAAATATATATATATATATATATATATATATATATATATTGTTATTCCCGAAACAGATCTCAGATGGAAGATGTAAATCTCGATCTCTTATTGCAGAGAGACGAATGAGTTCGTTCTCCTAAGAGAGAGATGAAAACTCATTCTCAACCGGAGTTGATGCAACGACTTTGCTGGGGTGATAAAGATCATCGTTGCTCAAAGCAAGATTCGTCCTATTGCTATCTGATCCCACGAACCAGTAAGTTCGAAAAAGCTTCTGGAACGCTCGTTGTCACCTCCTTTTACGAACTTGAAGAACTCATTTGGACTCCAATGGCGACCGTAGCAGAACTACTCTCTTCGCCTCTTTATTTAGCGTTAGTTCTTGATGAAGGCACGAAGAGAGTATTTATAGAGAAAGGTCGAAACCCTAATCCTAATTCTGGTCTTAACTGATTGCTAAAAGATAGGAGCGAATAATGGAAAGATATGAATGAATTAAATTCAAACCCTACAAAGATCAAATCTGATCAATTAACTCAATCTTTCCATAATCGCTCAAATCTTTCAATCAGCCACATCATATGCCACCTACGTCCCATAGCCACTTAGCCTGTCAACCTGTGCGCGTGGTCGCAGCTTGTCAACCTGCACACGTGACCGAAGAAGCGGCAGCAGCCTGCTGCACCTGCGCGCGTAGCGTCGTAGCACCTGTGCGCCAAGCGTTGCAGTACCTGTGCGTCCAGCGCTGTAGTACCTGCATCTCGTGCAGAGACGAGCGCACGAGCGCATCAACTACGCACTAAGTGCCTTACGCCAATGCTGACGTGCTAAGTGCAAAGTGCGCCAACAAAATGCCACTTTACGCCCTTGAGCCCGAGTTCGATTCCAAGTCCGAGTCGCTAAGCCCTTTCAGGGCTTAGCTCCATAAGAGAATTATCCCATGAGCATGACAAAAAGCATTAATGCTTCTTTGTTGGTTTAGCCTTCTTTCTACTAGAAAAATGCCCCCACATGGCACCCATGTGCCTCTCCACACTTCATGTGATCTCTCAACGCAAGCAAGACTTTATGTAGAGATACCATCCAATTAGTTTTTCCAATGTGGGACTATCTTTCTAGTTTTTAATGCAAAACACCAACAACATCAAGCAAAAACACCAACAATCTCACACATTATCTCTATATATGGGTTGAGTGTTCCCCACAGCGACTGTCCATCATGGATTAGGATAGATGTCGCTACTACTTGAATGTTCCCGCATGGGTTAAACGACAACATGATACAAGAATGGACTAAGCCTTTGTCACGACTCGTACCCAGTGTAGGGGCACGAGAAGTGGTTACGTCCAGTCTACGCCGCAGTGTCGGCAGTAGAACACTGTTCTTGGTCATGATCACAACTAACCACAATATGATATACTCTCCAAAGGGAGACCAAATCACAGAAGGTACAACTCAATCGCAAGTCTAAAAATGGAAATAGCACGTTATGATGTATATGGAATCTCAAAAGAGAACATATAAACAGAAAAAAAAAAAGTCTAAGTGTCTAAACGACACAACACCACAAACATCCAAAAATAATACAACTCTAAAGTCAATACAATATCACAATGAAAATAAGATAAAGCCTAGCTAATCTAGCCTAAGCAGTAGGGGTGATGTCCTCAGCTAGAACTAGATCCTCCTGTGGGTCCAGCTCACAGGTGTCGTCTAGTTGGGCTCCATAATAGGTAGTATAGAAGTCCTCAGTAGCATCTTTAATATTTTCAACAGGTCCAGTCAGGACATGAGCGAATACATAACACTAAAACAGGATCATATCATGATAGAATATATAAAACAAGCAGTAGGGTAAACTAACACAAAAATTGTAAGACATGTATAAGAACAGTGTAAATAGACAAATCTGAGTACAAGAGACAATTTATATGAAATAAGAACTATAAGTAATATAAGTGTTTAGAGCACAAGATGGTTATGTAAATAGGTTAGGTTTCAGCAAAAAGAGAATCCATTATACGTGAGGGCACAATGGACATTCACAATATTTACACAAGATGGTATTTGATCACATAACCATTTTATACTCACCCTCCCCAATCAATACACAAGGATCTAGTCAAGTTACGTTACCTATACAAGAGGTTTTTGTCATGAAGCTCATGTGATCATGAGAGTACAAGATTGCACAAGAGTATACATGAATAAAGATGTACAAGAAATACAAGATGTACGTAAAAAGCACATGACAAGATGTATTTGATGAACCCGAGGAGTATAACATTGTATGATAAAATCCATAGGATACTGGTCCATGATAACAATCGTGACAACATCAAGTAATTTTTTTAAAGCATGAATATAAGTTCTAGCAAGAATGAAAATGATCAGAGCATGTACTCGCCTGAGATACTGAGTGACTAGATGTCTAAACTGAGGTGTCTGAGTCCTAGATAGAGCGCACATGTTATGTTGTATACAAGAAGGTAATATTTGAAGTTTACAATACATTCTACATGATTCTAAGTCATTCTAGATCAAAGTCAACTTTTGGTCAACTATGGTCAACATTATAGTCAACTAGGTCAAATAGTCTAGGGTTTGGTCAAACTATAGTTCACAAGTCATGTTAGGCCTATAGAGTCAATTTTAGGTCCGTCTATAGGTTACCCCATTATACAACACTATATGTAAATACATACCATATAGAACTCTAATCTAGTACATACATATATAGATATCATAAGTCTACATCCGATATCCTATGACATATGTATATATATCACTATATATATTCAACCATAGCCCCAAATATATACAAGCCTCTACGTATATCCATATACATATGTTTCATATATGAACCCTCAGTAAGCCACAACACATATACTAAGGTATAGGACAAATGTTTATACTAGAGTGTAAGGCATGCAAATGACACTAATCCTATAACATAACCCACCAATATCCCGTACACTAATATCCTCAACTATAACCACATGCCCCAAAACCATATATATAACCTATAATCTATGTACATATATCTCAAGCTCATATACTAATCCTCAACTCAACTCTAACCTATTAGCTAACAACCCACACTAGAAAATAGGTATACACAACCTAACATCCTAATAAGTGAACCCCCAATCCCAAGTATAACTGAACCCTCATAGCTCATAACTCACACTCTATATACCTCTCTAACTCTCTAAACTAACATCATGACACACATCAAGAAAAAAAATTTGGGGCTGCCTAGTGCAGCCCTAGCTGCTGCTGCTGCTGCTCTTGCAGGCAGCTCCTACAACCACTGCTGCTACAAACCTAATATATATACTAACTCCACACTGAAACTAATATCTAACCTATCAATCCCTAAACTAAGAAAGACTCACACATACAATTACATATATACATACATTCATATATATAGATATATAGAGAAAGGGGGAAAGGGAAGGTAAAGTATATATATATTGTCACGACCCGATACCCAAATTGTTGGGCCGGGCCGAGCCATGTCCATCCTACTCTTGGTTAAAGCGCAGTAAGCTGTTCTAGAATAAACAATAAAGGATCTAAGCTGCTAACAGTTCTAAAATTACATTTAAAGGTTCATCACAACACAGCATCTATAAGCGAAGGTAAACAAACACAGATTTAATAATACATAACCAAAGTATCTAACTGGAGACAAAGTCCAGTATCCAAATATAAGAACAGACAATGTCTAAGTCTACTAAACACATGAAAGATAACTAAGCAAGGTTTTCCGTCGGGGCCTCTTCTGGAGCTAAGGCCAGGTCCATGGTAAGTAGGGCATGTATCCTCAGGACTATCATCTGTAATATTTTCAACAGGTCCAATCAGGACGGGAACGAGTACAACTCATCTAAAAAAACCCAAGTAAATGACAAAGAACTATAAAGCAGTTATAGACAGTTTTATTGATGAACATGGTTGTTTTATACAGGTAATGATGGCATAGAGAAACAGTAAGATACAAGAAAAGAAAGGTAACTAAAATAAGAGAAGAATCATGGCAATGAAGGCTGTAATAAAAGCTAACTGAACTAGAATATCATGTGTGAGTCCAGACAGTACGATATAAGTCTAATATAATCCCAGTGTGAGTCCAGTCCATAAAATCTGATACCAGATAAATTTCGGTACAAGATGAGTCCAACAGTGATCAATGAATCCAGGGTGAGTCCAACTATGATCTAACAGTGTGTTTTAAAATACCGAGGTCGACATACAAACGGCTGTAGGTATCAGGCACATCTCTCACTGATCAGGCAAGAGATGGCTATGCTTCCAGTAGATTCCTGTAGGAGATTCCGGATTTGGGGTATGTCTACATGTCTTACTCAATATTTTTCCGTCCAGCAAGTGAATCCAGTACAAGACACAAAAATCAAGATGAGTCCGGCCAAATGATGATTCCAGAAATGATTCCGGAATGATTCCAGTGATTCCAGTAATAGAGATCAGTAAGTAAGGTATGTGTCGCATACATGAATCCAGAAATATCCATACGTGTTGATACAGAGAATCACATAGAACTAACTAGAACTGAAATACAGTAATTGACAAATAAATGAGAGAATTATCAGAGAATGTACTCGCCTCGAGCAAAGCAAGAATACTAGTACAAAGGTATAGATGTCCGGTATCCTGTCAATAATGATATACAACTCAGTTGTAAGCTATGATCAACAATATACTAGTGGTGTGACACGACTCTTAACTGGACACTAACTAAGTGGAGACCTAGCATAGAAGTGTAATGTGAAGTGCCACTATACACAAACTAACTTCCTGGGGTCTTTATACTAGTGCGGGGTGATGTCCAATATGTCTATAACTCAAAACAACACAAAATACTAAAAGTCGTAATTATTCAATAAATAAATCAAACTGTACATTGAGTTCCAACAATTTTTGAGATAGACAAAAAGCTCAAATATATATAAAATAAAGTATCAAAATGATGCTTGTTATTTATAGAAATTTATACTAATTTTTCTGGGATTTATAAACCCTCATAAATAATTATTAAAAATCAGCAAACATAAATATATTAAAAATAAGTTCTGTTTTCCTATTTTTATAAAATACCAAAAGTACTTATTAAATGCCGAAAAAATTATAATAAATTAGCTAAATTAACATAGTATTTAAGTATAATTTTTCCAAGATTTTTACAGCAATTAAAATATATATAAAAATTCAAAACCAGAAAGTAACAATATCTAGAAAAATAATTAATTATAAATTAAGGATAATACATAATCAAAATCTACAGATGTTGTCGGATGATAAAATAAATATCACCAACGTGTCCAAAACGGTCAAATCAGCTAGGATAGCCTACCCATAAGTCCAATTTAGATACAGGGGCAAAATGGTAATTTTGGGTCAAAATGATGTCCGCCGTTGGACACACTTTGCACCGAAAAGCGTGTCAGGATAGAAGTCTACAAAACCTAGCAAATTATATGTCCACGAATCCAGAATGATGATACGAACCCAACGGTATGTCCAAAATAGAATTCCGATGTGCCGATCTCAAAATGATACGTTGACGCGACACTTGGTATCCGGTTTGCACGGAAATGTGTGCCGGAGCAAATGTCTTCAAAACTCAGCAAATTATATGTCAACGAGTCCAGAATGACGATACGAACTCAACGGTATATACGGAAGTAGATTCCGATGAGTCGATCTCAAAGTGACCCGTTGACCCGAAAAGTGGGACCCGCTTTGCACCGAAATACGTGCCAGGGCCCACGTTCTTCAAATCAAGCAAATTTTATATGAAAACATGCCAGAACGATGCCACGAGTCTACTGGTGGTGTTAGAAATTGAATCCGGAGTCCCGGGCTCAAAAATGGAATTTAACAAGTGCAAATTAAAGAATTCGGACGGCCAACTTTGGCGTCGAATTCGACCAACCAAACGTGCTTAAAATGAAACGAAACCTAAAGGAGGCAGGAAGAGGGTTATACCAGCTATGCACCGGAACTGACGGCGCGTCAACCGGAGCTGCGACGGCAAAGTTACGAGCTGACGAAGTCGGCTCCACGAAACTGTCCAAAAATAGTTCAATTTAAAACGTCAACTTGGTGGCCAGTTTTGAGGTATCAAACGACAAAATTAACGGGTAAAATTTGACAGGGGTGAAGATGGATATACCGAGATTGCGACGGAGCAAAGAGTTCGCCGATCTAACTGTTGGATCTCCCAGAAAATGCGCACGAACTTGCTGCGACGGAGCGCGAATTCTGAGTTCCAAACTCGCGCGCGCCGACGGGATCTCGTTCAAAACGCACGAATCGTGTGTTTCACACGTCGGGGAGGATGGCAGTGGCCAGGGGGGTGTTCGCCGGAGGCGTGCGCGCCGGTGGGGGGGTCGCCGATGGCTGGTGGCGGCCGCGGTGGCGCGCGGCCAGCGCTGCCAGCGCTGCTGCTGCTGCCGCTGTGCTGCTGCTGGTGGCGCGGCCAGAGGCGCGCGGCGGTGGCGCAGCACGGCCAGCGAGGGAGGAGGCCGGCGGCGGCGTGGCCCGCGGCGGAGGGTGGCCGTGGCGTGCGGTGGTGGTGGTTTGAGTGGTGGTGCATGGTGGTGGAGCATGGTGTTGGTGATGGTGATCATGGTGGTGGTTGTAGTAGTGAGGAGGAGGAGAAGAAGAATGGAGGAGGAGGAGGCTGTAGGGAGGAGGCTGAGGAGGAGAGGGAGGAGCTCGGGTTGGAGCTCGGCATGGGCTGGGAGTGGAGTGCTGGGTGTGTGAGTTTTGTGTTGAGAGAAAGAGAGAGAGAGGTGTTTGTGTGTGTATATATATAATATGTATAGAAAGAGTGAGAGAGAGAGAGAGATATTTGAGAGAGGGGGAGAGAGAGAGGTCGACCAAAGGGGGGGGTTGCTGTGAGGTGGAGGTGAGGGGGTGTGTGAGTGTTTGTATAGGTGTTAGGAGAGAGAGAGAGAGTTATTTACATATATATGTATATATATAAATATGTGGGATATTTTGAAAAGTAGAGAGAGAGATATTTTCAAAAATAGGAAAAATAGAAATATTGTGTAGGGTATTTGGGCAGTCATGAGAGGACAATATGGAGCTTGGGTTCGGGTTCGGTCGAGCCGGGTCGGGTCAAAATCGAACAGGATACAATATTAAAATTAAATACGTATTTATAATAATGGGAAAATAAATAATATACGGGGACTCTAATAAATGGAACACAAGCGTCATGCGGGTAGTAGGCTTCATGTGGGCCACGTCCATACTTGGGTCGACTAGGTTGGATCGATGTCGGGTCCCGAAATTAAATCGGAAATTAAATCGGGTTTTACGGTAGAAAATAAATCGGCCTAAATTGACCCGGAAGTTGTGCGAAGAAAATGAAGCACAAAATGGAGTGTCTGAGTGGGACACGAAGGTCATGGGTGGAGAGCGTCTCGAGTAGATCATTCATGAGAAGTTGGTTTCGAGAAAATGGCTGATCTGGCGCTCCTAAATTAAAAGCAACGTTAACGTGCAAACGATGATCAAAAATAAAAGTGGGAATAATATTCAACGATTAATTGGTCTAAGTTGACCCGAACTTGCGCGATACAAAAAGAGCACAAGAGAACGAATTCAAGTGGGACACGATATATCAAAACGAAGATAATCTTGTCTACTTCAAAACTCGTGAAGAGAGTTTCCAAGGATTGGCATCCCTGACGCTCCAGAAGTCAAAGACATGGAAAGGTACATTAATGATCTAAACAATTAAATAATAAAACATTTATCGATAATAATTCATTTAGAAAAATTTAAAACAGCCCTGAAATTCAGGGGGCTTACATATATATATATATATATATATATATATATATATATATATATATATATATATATATATATATATATATATATATATATATATAGAGTGTGTGTGTGCATAGTGTGAGTGTGAGGGGACAACAACATGTAAGGAACTCTGAGACCCAATCTCAGGCTACTAACCGAACCAACAAAACATAACTCACTTAAACATTTAAATCATACATTAATATATATATATATATATATATATATATATATATATATATATATATATATATATATATATATATATATATATGAAAGTAAAAAAAAAACTGTGATCTAACCAATACCCACATCAAAATCTGGAAATGAAACAACATTCACAGTTAGCAAAACTCAGGAAAACTCATGAATCAAAACCTAAACCCATCAAATATTCTCAAAACCCGAGAATACTGTTTCATATGAAATCATCAATTTGAAAACCTAAATCAACAAACAAAATTCAAAATAAAATAGAAAACATGTGCTCAGAGGTAGAGTCAAATCCCAATTGTCCATACAGAGACCCAAAGTGTCCAATTGATGGACACGAGATGTCAAAACTCCAAAAGAACTATGTATCAAAAAACACAGACAATGCAGTCTCGTACGGCTATGTCGTGTTCAATAGGACACAACACACGACACGAGACATCACGTGCTCGTGTACAAAGATAGAGTGGGTGTAGGTCTAGGGTTTTGACACCCTGAATGGTGTCCACGAGTCTTCGTGCTTATGATACGAACGCGTATCAGCAGCCAAAATTTGTGCGCACACAGCCTACACGAATCGATACAGACACTAGAACGTGTCCGACACAAAACCACTTGGTCTGAAACTTGGGGGACACGATGTCAGTCGTGTCCCCGACCTCTGTGACAAATTTCAAGTGTCCGCGTGCTCTGTGCAGAGAGTACTAAGCATGGGTAGCATGGCACAGTGTATGGGTCTCGTGCTGAGTCTCATGTCCACATTTGGACATGAAGACGACACAAAAATCACCTCAGAGATCCAAAATTTTAAATCACATATAAAAGGCTACAGGAAAGTGAAATTGGTTTTCGAAAACAGCAAGAAATATTTCATTATGGCATTTCACCAAACACTTACAACAAAACTCCGATACGCCTTCAATACACATATCAAATGGACACTAAATCCTACAAAACTTGGTCAACGGATAGGAGGACCCTAAATGAATGCATCTATGAAAAGAAATCAGAATCTAAGCAGGTTTAGGAGCCATTATCTATTGGGAGTTGGAATCTCAATATAAAAGCCTAGAATGAGATCCTTCCACCACCTTGCTATGGTCCAAGAGCCTCCAAATCCTTGCTAGCGAGCTTCTATAGACCTCATCTACACCAGGGGAGTGTGATGCAAAAGACTAGGCTCAATTTGAAGTTGATTTAGTGAAAGGGGTATAAATTTGGGGGAAAAAAACAATTAGGGTTTATAGGAGGCAATGTAAAGGGGGTGTCAATATGTGTTTATATAGGGGGAGAGGGTTCTTGATGGCAGCCAAGGGCTTCTCTAGGGTTAGGGTTTAAGTTCAATAGAAAATAAAGGCCATTTACAATGTAAATTAAGCCCTCAAGCAAAGGCCCAAGGCAAAATATCTAATCCTTAACAAATATCCTAATCCTAACTTAATATCTAGATATTACTAATCTTGTCATGATGGAAGCTTCTTATCTAATATCTAGGCTCATGACTAATATCTAGGTTAGGACAATTCTAGGTTAAGGCTTAACAAAGAGATTAGCAAAATATAAATTAATCAAAATTCATTTTCACCAAAAGTCAAAAATGACTAGAATATCCTTAACCTAAAAAGTGGTAATTAGTCAACCTAATCACATGGTTAGGTCCCCATGGTTATGGTTAGTCTCTAGCTCAAGTAGTCTCCAGGGTTACACTAGCAAAATACCAAAATCACAATTCACTAATTTAAATAGTATTAAATTAATTAAAATTTACCAAAATTATTAATATGAGTTAAATCATATTATTTAACAATCAAATTTACAAAAGTTCAAAATTACCCTCATTTTAGAAAAGTGGTGGTTACAGTCTTGAATTCTGTACCATAACTGTACTTCTTTCCACTCATATAATGACAGCAACTGCGCTTCTGGTTGCACATTAAAGGTCTTATGCTAACATGGTTTTGGTGTATAATCTTGGGTGTCTACAAGATTTTCCTTAAGAGATGGCCTATATCTCTTTCCATACACTCTAGGTGAGTTCCTTTAAAGAGTCTTTGGCATGAAGCCTTTTACTTTCTTGCGGTGCTACACCGCTATGACTTGAACCAAAGCCGAGACACTGTCTCATGTGGTATTATACCACTCGTAGCATGAGGCACAGCCTCTTTATAGTGCCAAACTACCCAGCATAAAGCCTTTCGCTTTCTTGCGGTATTACGCCGTCGTGACATGGCTTGCAAAGCCGAGGCACTACCTCATGTGGTGTCACCCATTATAACATAAGGCCTGGCCTCTTTGTAGTGCTGCCTACCACTCTTCATTATACAATATTAGGCCCTCTTTCCTATGTGTAGTGCTACACCGCGATGACTGGGCCCGAAGCTGAGGCTTTACCCTCACAAGGTACCTCATGTGGTGTCACCCTACTGTAGCATAGAGTACTATGCTTCTTTGTAGTGCTTTACTACCCACGCTTCCTGTAAAGCATGCCAGACATCTCAGGTATCTGAGAACTCATTAACGCTTCCAAGCCATCCTCTCACAAGACTTTGTTCTTTGTAAAGAACAATTAGTAGACAATAGTGGTTACGGGTTCTTATCCTCGCAACATTCTAAAGGATTTATCCACATTTCTGATATTGTTCCAGTCAATGATCCATTTTTGAACTAAAAGTTTAGATGCCTAGTAGAGTTCTCTTTGAACTAATAGCATAAAACTTTATAGTATAATTGTAAAGACATAATATCAGAGTGTCTTCAAGCCCATCTTACTTGTTGTGTCTTCAACCAGCTGGCGCTTGAGACCTTTGGTGAACGGATCTGCCAGATTCTCCTGACTCTGAACATCCACTAGGCAATGACTCCTCTTTTAATAAGATCATTTACCACCATGTGCCTTAGACGCACGGTCCTCTTCTTGTCATTAAAGACGTCATTCGATGCCACTGCTACAATCGTCTGGTTGTCACAGTATATCTGTACCACCGGTATCTGTGCACCAACCATTGAAAGATTATATGTGAGCTCCCGAAGCCATTCTGCTTCATCCGTTGCAGCCGCCAGTAGATAGAACTCAGATTTCATAGAAGAGTGAGACAACATAGTCTGATTCTTCGACTTCTACGATTTAGCAGTCCACATAAGGAGAGAATATATCCTTATGTGGAACTTTTCGTCTCTACTTCTGAGCACCAGCTTGCATCATTAAAGCCTTCTACTACTTTTGGATCTCCGCAGTAGTGCAACGCATACTTCTGAGTCTTCTTGAGATATCTCATAACTCTTTTTACAGTTTTCTAGTGCTCCATCCCTGGATTGCTCGTGAACTGACTCAGCATCCCCATGACAAAAGCTATGTCAGGCCTTATGACAGTAGTCGCATACATCAAACTCCCGATGATGTTAGAATACTCCAACTGTCTGACGCTTTTCTTTGGATTTGGCTTCAGCTTCTTGTCACACCTATATGATGTATCGATCCCTGGAAGATCCTGATACCCATAGCATGTGAGCATCTTCTCAATGTAATGAGAATGTGATAGTGCCACTCCAGTTTCTTTCCGAATGATCTTTATCCCCAGGATAACATCAGCTTTCCCTAAGTCCTTCATGAACTTAGATGAGAGGAACTTCTTGTCTCAGTGACACTTGCTAGATCTATACTCAAGATCAGTATGTCGTCCATGTAGAGACAAACGACAACTCTTTTTTTGTCAACAAACTTTACACACACTTATCCGTCTCGCTGACCCTATAGCCGTTTGATCTTATGACTTTATCAAACTTCTCATGCCACATCTTGGGAACATACTTCAGATCGTACAGAAATTTTACCAACTTACAGACTTTGTCTTCGAGGCCCTTGACGACGAATGCTTCTGGTTGTTGCATGTAAATCTCTTCGGTCAATTCACCATTCAGGAAAGCGTTCTTAACATCCATCTGATGAATTACCAGCTTGTGAATTGCGTTCAGAGCAATCAATATCCTGATGGTCATCATCCACGCTACTGGAGCATATGTGTCAAAATAATCGATCCCGCTGTTTCTGAGAAAATCTCTTGGCAACTAACTTTGCCTTGAACTTGTCAATAGTTCCATCGACCTTCATCTTATTCTTGAAGATCTACTTAAATCTGATTGGTTTTGCTCCTTCAGGCAGATCGACCAACACCCATGTGTTGTTGGAGGTTATCGAGTCGTACTCATCATTAATAGCCTCCTTCCAGAAGATAGCATCTCTAGTTTTCATCGCCTCATCATAGATAAGCGGATCTGCTTTCATATAATAGGTGACGAAATCCTCTCCGAAGTCCTTCTGTCTTCTCACCCGCTTAGATACAGGTTCTGCGAGTTCTAGTTCAATGGTTGTTCTTGCAGCAACCACATCTTTTTGGACTACCTCTTCGTAATAAAATTGAGCCTCATATGCATTCACATTGTTCTCCGGAATGTCTACGAGAATAATGTTCTCGTGCCTTACAAATTTATCTTCAAAGAATTATGCATCGCGAGATTCAATGATATTATTTGACTCAATATCAAGGAACCTCCGAGCATCACTCTTATCAGCATAACCCAGGAATATAGTCTTCGTAGTCTTTGTTTCCAACATCTGAATCTTCAAATCCGAAAGCTTTACATATGCCAGACACCCCCACACTCGGATAACATTCAAGTTGGGTCTGATCTTGAACCAGAGTTCATAAGGTATGACTTCCGAAGTAGCATACGGCACTTTGTTCAATATGAACGTAACCATAGGCACTACTTCACCCCAGAAGCAATTTGGAAGACCCGCAGTCAACAACATTGAGTTCATCATCTCTGTTAACGTCCTGTTCTTCCTTTCTGCAACACCATTTGATTGAGGAGAGTATGGAACAGTTGTCTTATTGATAATTCCATGTTCTCTGCAGAACAATACGAATTCATGAGATATATACTCGTCACCTCGATCACTTCTTAGTTGTTATCTGGTTTGATGCTTGGCTTCAGCCTTGAAGTCCTTCTCAAACGCTTCATCTTTAGACTTGAGCAGATAAACGAATGCGTACTTTGAGAAGTCGTCGATGAAAGTAATGAAATACTTTATCCCGGCCTTTATGGAGGACTGCTTGAAGTCACAGATATCTGAGGGTACCAACTCCAGAAGATCTGTACTTCGGTTTACTCGTTTGAATAATTTTCTGGTAATCTTCGTCTGCGCACAGATCTCACACTTCTCCAATTCCTTACCTCCACATTTGGAGATAAGCCCTAGACTAGACATCTTATCTATTCTTTTACAAAATATATCCTAGTTTATTATGCCACAACTCAAGAAAATAGCCAGAAGAAGAAATTGCATCCACTATCTCTATAGGAGTTACAAGTTGAATTTTGAACATCCTTTCGGTACAGAAAGCCTTCCTGAAGTATGTTCATCTATAGGACATCACGAATTAACCAGCGTTAATGTCCATCCTCAAGCCTGCGTTACAGAACAGGCTTTCAGAGACCAGATTCTTGGCTATGGCCGATACATTTTTCACATTATGCAGCATCAGTGACTTATCCGAAGTCAATTGCAGTACCACCGTCCTGATCCCAAGTACTTCAACTTGTGTCTGGTTTGCCACCATAACCTTCTCAGAGACAGGTTGGTACACATTCTTTGACCAAATATGACATGAGGCCCCAATGTATATCTACCAGTCCGTGACAATCTTAGTTGAGTCAACATGTGCAATTATAGCAACAAAGTTAGCCTCATCTTGCTCATTTTGTTTTGGTTTTTCTTTGCAGTCCCTCTTCCAGTGACCTTTTTTTACCACAATTGAAACAAGTCACAGGTCTTTGTGTTAGGGTTATATACTAAAAGCATCACTTTTGTATTAATTTTATTTCCTTAAATTTTGAATGAGAATCATATGGACAAATGTTTGCATATTGTATTTGTTGTAAGTGTTAATGCAAGTGTCTGATACCCTATATTGTATAATATGTGCGTGGTGTCACACAGAAGATCATATTATTAGTTTCCTATAGAATATATAAATAATTCACAACCTAGATGGACTTGGACAATCTATTGGAAATGTTATAGTATAATTTGGTATTAGTCTATCTTGAGTATAGGTTTACACTAGTGCACTTTGTGTGTATTTAACATGACCACTTGAGGTTGTTTTCTTTGTAGTGACTACATATGGGAACATACACCTCTATTATTATGGATGCTTGTTCTCTTAATCCGGATATAATAACAAACATGTATATACAATATGCATTACTTTGACTCATAAAAGAATGAGATTCATTATGGGTCAACTACCTCTATGAATTGGGTAATAACATTATATGTATGATGGGATGTTGATTATAAAAGGAATACATGTCCCGATACATCGGGTTGATGATGTCCCCTTAAGGAGCTAATAAGGATTGTCATATAAACCTTACAAGTGGATTATATTCGATATGACAAATAAAGTTGAGTGGTACTACTTAAGGATAAAATATGTCGATAAATATAGTTGTCAGTAACTTAATTTGATCGACGGATATTCGATATCTTAACATAGGGAGCCAAACGAGCATATAATAAAAGGAGCCCACAATTGTAATTTAGGATTATGAAGGTAGTACAATAATAGCTCATTAGTGGACCGAGCTATTGTTAATGGGCCTGGGTTGTGTGTTCGGGCTGAACATAAGATACCCTGATTCGTTAGGAGACCTAACCATAATTTCTTCTCATGGTCCCTGCCGTAGCCTTATATATATCCTCTATTCTCTGGCCGCTATATTATGATCAGAATTAAGAAGCTTTCTCTAAATTCATGATCCACGTAAGGAGAGAAAGAGGAGGCTACCAAGAAGAAGAAAATGTTGGAAGATCTTCGCCCACTCGACGTCCAACTCGAGGAATAAATACGTGCAAAAGATCTTGGGATCATGACTGCTCGAGATTACTAGGAACTATTGTCTTCTTTCTGCTGCAGGTATAATTCGTGAATCCTAGTTTTTGCCTATAAAGGGTTAGAACGCGTTTATATCTTTTTAACTTTCTAACGATCAATATGCACACCAAATTAGGGTCTTGGGAATCCCCAGTTCCATCACTTTGGACTTGGGCTTGAACTGAGCCGAGTTCACCTTCAGATGGTGAACGTCTTTCTTCTTTTGGTAAGGAGCCTTCTGCTTTCCTTTATAACTTTCTCCTTGCACCATGTTCGTCTTAGCCATCTGCTTGGACAAGGCATCCACTTTGAGTTGAGCCCTCAACTCGTCTTCAACATGTATCCAATACAAGAGGCATTCCAGATCCACCTCTATCTTCTTGTGGTGTATGTCCGTAATGAAGTTGCTCCACCGAGGTGGAAGCTTGGCGACAATACCTCCGACAACAAAAGCATCGACCAAGGGCATACTGTTATCCGCCAGCTTCTGACGTAACTTGAGGGAACTCCTTGACTTGAGGCAACATGATTTTGTCGTCCTTAAATCGCATTCTCCAGACCTTTTTGATCACGTGGATCTTATTTCTGTTCTCATCAGCCTTGTAGAGATTCTCTCTAGACTCACAGACGTTCTTTGCATTGACCGTCTTGCTGTATGACTCTGCCAGCGAGTCCTCCATCAAGTTCTGGATCAACAACATGCAAAGGTCGTTATTGTCACGCCCCGATCCTGCAGAGTCCTTTCGTCCTCGCTTCGGACTCTTTGAGACTGTTCGTCTTCGCTAAGGCGTAATGCCGTACAAGCCTAAGTTGCGCTTGCATAAGGCCAAGACCTGTAACAAGACAAGATAGACAAGGTTGACAATATGCAGCGGAACATATTATAGATATTTGAAGTAGCAGCGAACATTTGACAGATTGAACACATTGGTAACAAGAATAAATCTCTTTATTGATTTCATTTGAACAGATTACAAGCTCTCAATTCTCTATGATACAATGTTTACATTCTCTCAGAAGTTTACATATTACAATGATCCCGTTCCCATACATTACATCCCTTTATATACAAAATCAACTCTTGTAATCGATGTCCATCTCTTGACATCTCTTCTGATTTCTGGCTCCTGAGGATGAGGCTCGGGCTATCGCTTCGGATTATCCTTCTCGATGCATGTTGCACCTGCATGCAGACTGATGATAGGTTAGTATATCAGTATACTGGTGAATTGTGAACAAAGGCCACATTCTTCTGAAACGATCACTGTTCATTTAGTAAGAAAATATTTCTTGTGATATGATCTTGCTACTTTTACCTATGTACATTTCATGCATACAGGGTCTGTTTACATCTCTTTTGAAAACATCTTTGAAAAGCCAACGTTTGTTTCATTTCATCTCAAGCATACAAAGGACTATTGATTTCTATGGAGTGCGCAGCATGTTTCAAGAGGCATATCATTTCTTTTGTTCAAGCAACTCTTAGGGTCAATGACAAGCAAGACATCTTATATTTTATTGGGACGTAGCATATCATTGCAATAGATTAATCTCTGCAAGCAATTCATATGTAAAACTTAAGCAATATGTGTATATCACTTAACAATGATTCTTACCACAGCCGACAGTCATCCCTGCACCAAATACGTTAGCACAATTTGCATATATAAGAAGCATACATTCTCGTTCTGTCCGTCCCTGCATTGTTAGCTCTTAGCAAAATATTTAAGACACATGAAGACTCAATTGACAGCTGTGACTCTCCGATTTATCTCTGCACCAAACAACACCTATCTATATGATGATCCATGGAAAATCCTATGTTAGCCGTTATGACTCTTTGGTTCAGCTCGTCGCTAGTGGACACTCTATGCACCGTGAGGTCTCTTTACCTCAGGGCGTTACACTATCCTCCCCCGGACCGAACAGCTTGGGCGCCTCCAAACTGGTCATGAGGAATCTATACTTGTGCACAAGTTGTCCAGGACCAATGCATGTATGCAACTCTTATCAAATAATACTCTACTATGCACAGATCATTTGGACAACCTTCATATTTCATCTGTTCTCTTCTTTCATATGATCGAGCCAGTAGCTCTACTCTTTACTCTATACGGACAAGCCGTATCATCTTTGTTAACAACACAAAGTGCCTTCTCTGAACATCTCTCTGTTTATAGCAACAATCGAGGGACAATGAACAATCTCTATTTAAGCAAGCATAATAATAACCAGCATGAACTCTACTCTTGATAGCATACTATTCAGGGACATGTGAACATTATCTTTTCATTTCTTATTATCAGGCAACAGTTCTTCTTCTTAGCAACCATATTATCTCTGTTCTTGTATTAGCAAAGCAACATATGGGTCCTCTTATAAGCATGCTCAGTTATTAACATCTTGTTATTAGCAACAACATTCAATCAAAACTCATGTTCTTATTACGCGCAAGCGAATCATAAAATGAGACTTTGTCACTCACCCAGATTAATCGTCTTCTGTTGCAGAGCCAGCAATCCGATCTCTCTGTTTATCTAGTGCCTTCGTGGAGCGGGGCACTACATAATTACCCACCGAGAAGAAGTTTCGTCCTCGAAACTTAAGAAAAAACTTACGATATCCTTAACAGCGATAGTCCTCATCCTTCGCCATCATCAATCCATGAAATCATGATTCAGATCATATCAAACTCTTGTTCAATAAATATTTCAATCTCATTCAGTCAAATCAATAAAATATATGCCGACATCATAAAAATATTTATGGACTTATTGTATGGAACGTTCATCTCATTGATGATATCAAGTGGGCAAGGAACTTTGGATCAGGAGAACATGTTTGAATCAATAATTGGCCAGAGGATCGTGTTGCTCTGATACCATTCTGTCACACCCCAATCCCGCAGAGTCCATTCTTCCTCGCTTCGGACTCTTTGAGACCGTTCGTCCTCGCTAAGGCGTGATGCCGTGCAAGCCTAAGTTACGCTTGTACAAGGCCAAGACCTGTAACAAGACAAGATAGACAAGGTTGACAATATGCAGTAGAATATATTATAGATATTTGAAGTAGCAGCGAACATTTCACAGATTGAACACATTGGTAATAAGAACAAATCTCTTTATTGATTTCATTTGAACAGATTACAAGCTCTCAATTCTCTATGATACAATGTTTACATTCTCTCAGAAGTTTACATATTACAATGATCCCGTTCCCATGCATTACATCCCTTTATATACAAAATCAACTCTTGTAATCGATGTCCATCTCTTGACATCTCTTCTGATTTCTGGCTCCTGAGGATGAGGCTCGGGCTATCACTTCGGACTATCCTTCTCGATACATGTTGCACCTGCATGCAGACAGATGATGGGTCAGTATATCAGCATACTGGTGAATTATGAACAAATGCTACATTCTTCTGAAACAATCACTGTTCATTTAGTGAGAAAATATTTCTTGTGATGTGATCTTGCTACTTTTACCTATGTATATTTCATGCATACATGGTCTGTTTACATCTCTTTTGAAAACATCTTTGAAAAGCCAACGTTTGTTTCATTTCATCTCAAGCAAACAAAGGACTATTGATTTCTGTGGAGTGCGCAGCGTGTTTCAAGAGCCATATCATTTCTTTTGTTCAAGCAACTCTTAGGGTCAATGACAAGCAAGACATGTTATCTTTTATTGGGACTAGCATATCATTACAATAGATTAATCTCTGCAACCAATTCATATGTAAACTTAAGCAATATGTGTATATCACTTAACTGTGATTTTTACCACAGCCGACAGTCATCCCTGCACCAAATAAGTTAGCACAATTTGCATATATAAGAAGCATACATTCTCGTTTTCTGTCTATCCCTGTATTGTTAGCTCTTAGCAAAATATTCAAGACACATGAAGACTCAATTGACATCTGTGACTCTCTGGTTCATCTTTGTACCAAACAATACCTATCTATATGATGGTCCATGGGAAATCCCATGTTGGCCGCTGTGACTCTTTGGTTCAGCTCGTCGCTAGTGGACACTCTATGCACCATGAGGTATATTTACCTCAGGGCGCTACTCTATCCTCCCCCGGGCCGAGCAGCTCGGGCGCCTCCGAACTGGTCGTGAGGAATCTATACTTGTGCACAAGTTGTCCAGGACCAATGCATGTATGCAACTCTTATCAAATAATACTCTACTATACACAGATCATTTGGACAACATTCATATTTCATCTGTTCTCTTCTTTTATATGATCGAGCCAGTAGCTCTACTCTTTACTCTATAAGGACAAGCCGTATCATCTCTGTTAACAGCACAAAGTGCCTTCTCTGAACATCTCTTTGTTTATAGCAACAATCGAAGGACAATGAACAATCTCTATTTAAGCAAGCACAATAATAACAAGCATGAACTCCACTATTGATAACATACTATTCAGGGACATGTGAATATTATCTTATCATTTCTTATTAACAGGCAACAGTTCTTCTTCTTAGCAAGCATATTATTCCTGTTCTTGTATTAGCAAAGCAACATGTGGGTCCTCTTATAAGCATGCTCAGTTATTAACATCTTGTTATTAGCAACAACATTCAATCAAAACTCATGTTCTTATTAGGCGCAAGCGAATCATAAAATGAGACTATGTCCACTCACCCAGATTAATCATCTTCAGTTGCAGAGCCAGTAATCCGATCTCTCTGTTTATCTAGTGCCATCGCGGAGCTGGACACTACAGTTATTCCGCCTCCACTTCGACTGCAAAGCCATGGCTTTAGCAACCCTTCGAGCATTTTCACCCTCCGAAATCAAGGGCTCAGGATCTGTCAACACATAGTCGACGCTCATGATCCGAAGATTAAGGCTGACCTTTCTTTTCCAGAAGTTGAAATGCTTTTCGTTAAACTTCTCAAGTTTAAAACTTGCATCGAGAAGTTGTGCATGGTTGTACTCCATCAGATCTGAATCTTGCTTTGAGATTGTTATTCCCAAAGCAAATCTTAGATGGAAGATGGAAATCTCGATCTCTTATTGCAGAGAGACAAATAAATTCGTTTCCCTAAGAGAGAGATAAAAACTTGTTCTCAACCGGAGTTGATGCAATAAATTTACTGGGGTGATAAAGATCACCGTTGCTCAAAGCAAGATTAGCCATATTGCAGTCTGCTCACAGGAACCAGCAAGTTCGAAATAACTTCTGGAACTATCACGACCCACACCCAGTATAGGGGAACGAGAAGTGGGTAGGTCCAGCCTATGCCGTAGTGTCGGAGGTAGAACGCTGTCCTAGGTTTCTAACTCATTATCATAAATCAGTCCAATAAGATATACTCTCCAAACGGAGAAGATACAACTCAATCACCAATCTACAGATGGATAATAGCACAAAAAGATAGATAGGAAATCTCCAATAAAATACAAACAGAAGGAAAATAAGTCCAAGGGTCTAGATGACACTAACAACAACAATATCTAAATATAGTACATCTCTAAGTCAAAATAAGACAAGACAACATGAAATAAGATAACAGTCTAGACTATAGGGATGGTGTCCACAACTATAGCTGGATCCTCCTGAAGTTCCAACTCACAAGTATCATCTAGGTGTGCTCCATAGCAGGTGGTACATAACCCTCAGTATCATCTATAATATTTTCAACAGGTCCAGTCAGGACAGAAGCGAGCACAATACATCTCTCGCAGTTCATATCATGACAAAAAATATAAAGCATACAAAAGAGTAAGATACATGACCTGTAAGAAGACGTACATGAAAACAAGAGAGATATTTGATAACTGGAAATATATATACATGATAGGTAAGAACTGTAAGTGACTAGTGATTTAGAGCACGATATGGTTATGTAAACAGGATTGGGTTATACATGCATAAGCTATGGAGTGAACATTCATACCTACTGGGGATAATGATCCACATAACCAAATTCTACTCACCCATGCCCCAATCAATACACAATGATCCATGTAAATTATGTTACGTACATAATTTCACGTGGTCTCAATAAATGAGTAAACATGAATAATATACATGATGGGCTCAGTGAACAAGAGAATACATGAATCACTTGAGTCTACATGAATAGATTGGTTATACATGAAGCACATGGGAAAACATGGCCGTACATGAGAGCACATGAGAGTACATGAGCGTACATGAATGCACATGAGTATACATGAATAACATGAGAGCAAAGAATACTTGATGTACATAAAACACATGACATGAGGTATCCGATGCTTCCGAAGGGATAACATCTCATAAAAAGATCCATATAGTACCAATCCGTGGTAACATCATGACAGCATCAAGTAAAGTGATCTAGAGCAAGAATATAAGTTCTGACAAGTACGAAATGTCACGATCAGCTACCCAAATTGTTAGGCCGGGCCGAGTCATGTCCAGTC